>WNWK01041023.1:0-16669 GCA_009830355.1 Cherax destructor
TGTGTATCCAACGCCTCCCACCCCGCCCAGCGGCTAAATTGGACGCACACTTCATTAAGTGATTCTAGGCAAAATTCAAATTCTTTCTCCCCCCTTGTTATTTTGGGTCAGTGCTGCCCTGTTTGTTGGTCCAGTGCCCCCTGTTGTGTTGGTCCAGTGCTGCCCTGTTGTTTTGGGTTTCAGTGCTGCCCTTTGTGTTGGCCCAGTGCTGCCCTGTTGTTTTGGTCCAGTGCTGCCCTGTTTGTTGGTCAGTGCTGCCCTGTTTTTTGGGTTTCAGTGCTGCCCTGTTGTGGGGTTTCAGTGCTGCCCTGTTGTGTTGGTCCAGTGCTCCCCTGTTGTTTGGCCCAGTCCCCCTGTTGTGTTGGTCCAGTGCCCCTTTTGTGTTGGTTCAGTGCCCCTGTTGTGTTGGTCCAGTGCTGCTTGTTGTGTTGGTCCAGTGTTGCCTGTTGTGTTCCCCCTTGCCCTGTTGTGTTGGTCATGCGCCCTGTTGTGTTGGTCCAGTGCTGCCCTGTTGTTTTGGGTTTCAGTGCTGCCCTGTTGTGTTGGTCCAGTGCTGCCCGTTGTGTTGGTCCAGTGCTGCCCTGTTGTGTTGGTCCAGTGCTGCCTTGTTGTGTTGGTCCATTCCCCCTCCCCCCATGCTTCAGAACACGCCCACCACCCGAACACCGGGGAGTTCACCCTTCAAGCCACGCCTACTTAACCTTTTTCACTGTTCCCCCCTCAACCTCACAACATTGGCTAATCCCTAACACCCCACACCCCACCCCCATAATCACCCCTCCCCACAGCATTTCTCCCACCATCCAACACCCCCCCCTCCCTACAACACCACCCATCCCCCTTCCAACACTCCTCCCCATTACCCCTCCCACCACATCCCCTCTCCACCCACCACCTCTCCCCCACACCCCCCTCCCTTGCACAACCAATTTTTTTTTCCCACCCAAAAAAAATTTAAATTGGGGTGAGGGTGAGAACGAGAAGAGAGAGAGCAAGGGAAAGGAAAAGGCGGCAGGATTACCACCTATGTCCCTTCCGGGGACGCCACCCCCCCGTCTGGTCCCAGACCGACCTCCCCCCCTGATTAATTATTCTGTTGGTGCCCACACCGGGGAAACAACTTGCACCTCAACCCGGCTAATTGAATTTTTCGGGAATTTTGATTTCCCCCTTGAAGACAGCCAGGGGTCTGTTGGCTATTTCCCTTCTGCATGAAGGGGGGTGTTGAAGGTGTGATCCCCCTACACTTACTTTTTCTCAGTGTACTCATCGCTCTTCTGCTTTTCATTGAGGGATCCTGCACTGTCTGCCAAGCCCTTTTGCTCATTTTCGACCAACCTTCCAGCTTCCCGTATCTTTCTGGTGTAGAATGATATATCTTTCTCGCCTCGTTCTAAGGAGTACAGTTGGGGACTTCAAGCGCTCCCCGTAATTTAGGTGCCTGACTGAGGTACGAGGGAAGTTTCTCTGTACATTTTTCAGTAATGAAATTTTGCCTGCCTTGAAAGGGGGGCCCTTAGTATACACAGTACTCCCCTAAAAAAAGTGATTTGAAGGCGTCATCATTGCTTGAAATTTCTTGTTTTAAAATTCTAGTTGTCAAAATTATCATTTTTTTTCCATTCGATAATGATATTGTTATACACTCTGAACATGAAATCTAGCATTATTACTCCCAGGTCTCTCAATCAATTTGCACTCTATCGAGTGATTTGATTTTTTATCCCCCTTTTTGCCGTTATTATTTCCTCAATCCTTCCATAACGCAGTAGCTGAAATATTTTCGTGTTGAACATCACAGTTGTCAGTAGCCCACTGGAAGCCTTAGTGATCACCTTGGCAGTCCGCTGTATCGTCTATGGATGTAACTCGTGAGATTCAGTATCATCTGTAAAGGATGATACGCGCCTATTTTTCCTGTCAATTGTGAGAATAAGAAAGATAAATTTGGGGAAGTACTGTGTCTTGGGGAAAACAACTTTCACTGTAGCAGCCCCCGATTTTTCCCCTTTTCTGTTTTTTTTTGGGTTCTGTTAGTTTTGAAATTAAGTATCCTTTGCCTACCTTTTTTGTTATTCCTTTTGTGTGCATTTTTTTAGCAGTTATCCCCTGTTGTACTTGTCAAATACTTTTTGCTTCGGTGTACATTATATCTGCATTTTTTTTGTCTTCCGGGGCATCAAAGATCATGTCATTATGATCCAGCACTTGGGATGGGAAGACCCCCCAACTCATTTGACCTGAAAAAGCAACAGCTGCGAATGCATGTGATTGATCGTCTTGCTTTTAAAACCCTTTAAAAAGACCTTGATAATATCGAATGTCTGTGCTATTAGTCTATACATATATATTTTTCAATTGCCCCTACCCCTTTTCTGTGGGATGACCCCTAGTGTCTGGGTTTTTTACCCCATTAAGAATATTTAAGGCAAAGATAAGGGTCCTTGCCTTTCCCTGATGAATATAGATTTCCCAAAAATCCTGCCTGGGGTAGAATGCATTGGCAAGCAATCAGTGGCTTCTTCGAAGTCAAGTGTGGGGTTAGTGTTATACCAGAATTATGGAGATGTCTGTGGGTTTGCACCCCGCTCAAAAAAATCGTTTTGGTCATCAATCTTTGGATTTTAATTCATGGGTCTCCGAACACTGAATAGTATTGAGATTTTTAGTATTTTGCTCATTTATTTATTGTTGTTAGTGTATGTCCCCATCGCCTTTAATCAGACCCAATACTATATGTTGCCTTTTCCCGGTTTTTTTCATATGAAAAAGTATTTTGGTTTTTGCAATATTTCGTTTTATGACTTTTTGCTCCTGTCTCTCTTGAACTGAGGCATTCCCAAATTTTAGCTACCCATTTTCCACTTCTGTAGACAATTTTACCTTTCGTTCTCCCGACAGTCCACTGCCTGTGGCTCTCTTATCCCTCAACTTAGAGGACCACGCCTTCCCCTTTTAACCTGCAACCCCTCCTTAAGGGTATGTCCCGAGCCTTTCTTCTAATCCATTGAGCTCCTCCTCTCCCGATACTGGTAGGGTCTTCCTTTAAGATTTTCTTCCCAGCATATTTCAGTAAGTTCAAAGGGAAGCTCTCAGTTGATGCTCTTGTTGAAGTTAAATGTGTTAAACATATTCTAATAGTGTTTTGTTGACTTGGATCCCAAAGGGTGTGCAGGTCTTAACTTCTATTAGCTTGTCTTTAGAGTTTATATTCTGCCCCGATGTTTATAATTTGTGAATATAAGTTCTAGAGTATTCCCTAGTCTAATCAGATCTGCTATTTGTTGGCATAAAGCGAAATTTTTTGCAGTTTTTACTAGTTCTCTTGAGTGAGACTGTTCATAAAGACGGGGTTTTTGAGGGTTTTGTCTCCTATTACACTCTTTACTATATTCTTCTTCCACTTCAGTATCCCAAATCGGAAATAACCAAACAATGGAATATTTTGGTTTTAATATTTTCAAAGGCAATACTAGATTTTTTTCATTTGGCTTTAGAAATGCAGGTAAATTTGATCTGGTGGTTTTATATACAAGCTCATTAACTGGGGGAAATTTTTTAAATTTAAAACCCCAAAATTTCAACTTCATCATTATATCTTTTAATTAAGTCAGTGCCAATGAGCGACTCTAACATCAAACTCCTTGATCGGGTCGCACTTGAGTTGTCTGTACCCAGGTGTCCAGAGTTCATTGTCAAAACATCGAAGGGGTCTTCATAAATGGTTCAAACATTTTATTCCTCACAAGACGACTGATGTGTTAATGTAACTCGGTTTCCTCATGTTAGCATAGCTTGTTGCTATGCGGGAAAAGCTTTGCGATGCTTTTAATCTGTGGCTTTGGAAAATCCACGCCACTGGCTTTGTTTCCCAAATTTAGGATAGTTCCTAGGGGTAATATATTCGCACCATTCCTTCCATTCTGCGTCACAAAAAAAATTTCTGTGTCTACTGACCTTTTTCCCTTCCTATTTACAGTTTGTTAATATTTGCATATTCCTCGAGTGCAGTGCTGACATGCTTAGATATTCTGTTGGCTGCTCTTTGTTGCGTCGTGGTTGTGCAGCGTGACATCTTGGGGAATTTCACACGTTTCTCTCTTCTGAATTTTAAAGAGTTTGGATAATAGTAGTTTAGTGCTGGAGACTGTCGGGGGGTCCCTGGAGATTTATGGGGGCGGGAATGCCTGGGGTGCTGGAGACCCCCTATCTCTCAAACCCTCTTCCTCCCACCCCTCTCCCATTCGTCTTGTCCCTCAAAAACACAAACCCATCTCAATCACCTTTCCCCTTTTAAACCCCCCTTCCTTACTTTCTGCCCCACCTATTTCCCCCACCTGCCACCCGCCCCAGCCGACCGACCACCCCTGACTGCAATGGGGTGTGGTACCTCCTCCCCCCACCACCCAGCTGGGCCCCGGGGAGGGTGTCCCCAACGCCTGCTCAAACACCTCGTAACCTATACAGAATTTATTACGCTGTCGATCATTTGTCCCAGTAACTTGACCGTGGGGGGAGGAAGAGGAATAGAAGAAAAGGAAGGAAGAAAAAGAAAAGAAAAATGGTATATTATGAGGGTTTGGAAAGCATTAACCCTTGGTTTACCTGGGTCATTTCCCGGAGGTCGTCCCCGCGGCCCGGTCCCAGACCGGCCCCCCGGTTTTTGGGGCCTATCGATTGTGAGTGGCCGCGCCAGCAATCAACGGGGCATCACAACCTGGCTAACGGAAATCCCCCGAGCCCTTTTTAAAGACAGCAAAGGGGGATTTTTTGGAAGCCCTTATGCATGAAGGGAGGGTGTTAAAGAGTCAGGTCCCTTAACATTTATTGACTTTCATGTCCCTCACTCCCTTGTTTTTTATTAGGTATCCTGCACTGTCTGCCTCTTGTTCGTAAGTAATAATTTTAGTGTGAAGGTTTGGTAGTCGCTCCAGTATCTTCCAGGTGTAGATTATCATGCATCTTTCTCGCCTGTTCGTAGTACAGTTCTAAGGACTTAAAACCCCTCAGTATATTCAAGTGCTTGACTGAATTTATAAGAACTGTGAAGGTTCTCTGTATATTTTCCACTCAGCATTTTCGCCTGCTTTGAAAGGGGCAGTTAATTAAACACAATATTCCTGCCTAAAGAGAACGGTGACCTGAAGCGTATCTTGAAGGTTCACTTATCCAGACAAGCGAAGGTTCTACTAATCCCGTATAATTTTTTTCAGTTTCGATAGTAACATTTGTTGTGCCCCCTTGAACGTAAGAACTTTGACATTATATTTGTGGTTTTTTAAAGATTGAAGGATGACTCCCCCCTCTAGGGTTCTTTTCCATTGGGTATTTAAGGCACGTGATAAGGGTTTTTGCAATTCTTCTGAATATAGGTTGGGGGATCTGGCCCTCAGGCGGGGCCTTGGCACGCGTCAGTGGTTTTTTGGGAAATCAAGTGGGTTAGAATTATTCGGAGATTAGGGAGATGTCTGAGCATTTTGTCTAATTCGTGAAGAACTCATTTGGGGCTTCAATCTTAAGGACGATTAGTGGTTCAATGAACATTGAGTCGTACTGTGACTTATTATATCACTCATTTTTTGTTGTAGTCAGTGTATGTCCCATCTCTTCGAATCAAGTGCCCGGTACTAGACGTTATTTATCTGTTTTAGATTTCTCTCAATTTCACCTATGGTTTTTAGCTTCCTCTGTCTTTAATGGACTCTGATGAATTCAATTTGACCTGAAAGTTTTCTAATTCTCTAGCCAGTGTTACTTGTCGTTTTCAGAGGCCCCTGTCTTTGGGGTTCTGTTGTTCGCCGTCTTTCATTTAGAAAGCACGCCCCCCTCTCTAACCTACACCTTCTCTTCCCTCATAACGGTATGTCTGAAGCATACTTCTAGTGCCACTGAGCTCCCGATATGCTGGTTTAGATCATTATCATATTGTCGTCCCAGCATATTTCAGCAAACTCACGATTTATTAGCTCCCAGTTGATGCTTTTGCAAAAATTTAAATTTGTTGTCATGTCCTCATGGATGAGTGTAAGTCTTACTTTTAATCAGGGGTATGAATGTCGAAACCCCTATTAAGTTTTGGGGCTGAGTTTATGTCCACAACACAATGTTCTGAACCCGGGAGTCAAATTTGTGAATATAAGATCAAAAGTATTTTTCTAGTCTAGTCGGTTGTGATATTTGCTGTCATACGGAGAATTTCTCGCAGTCTTAGTAGTTCAGTTGGGTGGACTGTTTATCTGAATAGCTCCTGGGATTCTTTCGCAGTTATAGTCTTTGTTACATTTTTTTTTCATTTTAAAATCTTAATTTGAAATTTTACAAGCAATAGTATATTTGGGCTGGGTATATAGGTCTCATGACTACTTAATTTTCAATAATTGGTCTGTGAACTGCTGGGAAGTTGCATCTGGGGTTTATACTGGGTTATAAAAAACCCGATTTAGATTTTCAATTTTAACTACCAGAGCTTCGACCACGTCATTCGAAGTATTAAGTAACTCGGGTGTATGAGAGAGACTTTAATATACAGACCAACACCCTCCATGTCTCTTTTCGTTTAAAAAGTCTTTTAAATATATTTTATAAAGGCTTCAAACATTTCAGTCGATTCGATGAGATCACTAATGAACAGTATTTTGCTTTTGTGTCTCGGTTTTAGACCGGATGTTTGCAAAAACAATTGATGTTATTTTGCGTGCCGCTGTGCGGGGGGTTTTTTTTGTTGGATTCAATATCTGTGAGTCCATCAGGCAGTTTCCAGTTCAGGAATTCCCTGGGTGGTGATATATTCTTACATTTTCTTGACATTTTTTCCCCCCTTTCCCGCCACTGAAAAATCGTCTCTGTCTCTTGGTTATAATTTCCATTCTCAGTTATACACTCATGCGTCTTATATCCTCGTTTTTTACATGGAATGCCGGGGCATCATACCATTGTCTCTTATTTAGAGTCATTGAACTTTTTACGGAGGAAGTATGTGGAGGTCTTAAAACAAAAAACGTCTTTTTTAAAAGGGGTACTATTTCCATGGTGGTCATATTGACATGTCCCATTTTTTTTTTCCAGTTGGTCTATATTTGAAAATTCCCAGACGTAGTGCCGACATACCCATTTTTTTTTTTTTTTTAATGGTCCTGTTTTAGGTGTCGGTTGGGGACAACTTCTTTTGTCACTGAAACCTTTGTGCTACTAAATCTGAAAAGGGATGTGTGGTAAAGTCTGTAGCCGAACGTACTAGGAATGGAAGCTGAAAAGGGTGCTGGTCTTTTACACGTAATTTTGGGGAAGTTCACATCAGTGTCTTCTCCCGGGAATTAGAATAGTATTCTCGCTTTGGGGAGTCGACCTTTGTGGTTGTTGGCTCTTGATTCCGAAACTTTTTTTTCCTCCCATTTTTTGTGTATTCCGGGAACTACCCCCAAAAGCCCTGTGTCCCCCCTGACTATTCTTCAGTACCCTTTTAGTACCATATTCTTTTGCAAATACAGAACTCCTCTTTAAATATAATTTATGAAGGCAGTGTTTACTTTGTACAAGAGACAGGGTGTTTAGACAAGCATAAATCACATGAAACCCCTTTTTTGGTTTTTTTTTCCAGGCCCCCTCCACACTTTCCCAAAAAATTCCTTTTGCCATCCTGTCAGTTGCTAACAATCCAGGATAGATCACAAATCCTAACTGGTTAAGTGTACCTGAATCTGGCAACCTAGGAGTGTGAGTATATTACCCCTAATGCTCGTTCTGTTAAGTAATGCTCCACTGTTTTAGGCTGTTGCTGTACTATTTTGTTGTGGTGAGATTTCAGTTCCAAAAACAAATGTCCCTCGGGAGCATCAAGGCAATCTTTTGAAGGGAGGACTGGGGAAAAAAGGAGGAGGAGCAGGAAAAATGATGAACAAGGTGGAGGGGGGGTATGAGAAGTGAAGAGGGGAGGAGGGGGGAGGAAGAGGAGGGGGGGAGAAGAAGAAGAGGAGGAGAAGAAGAAGAGGAGGGGAGAAAAAAGAAGAAAAAGGGAAGGGGAGGGGAGGAGGAGGAGGAGGAGGAGAAGGAGAAGAAGAGGAGGAGGAGGGAGGAGAAGGGAAGAAGGAGAAGAAGAAGAGGAGGGGGGGAGGAGGAGGAGAAGAAGAAGGAGAAGAAGAGGAGGAGGAGGAGGAGAAGGAGAAAGGAGAAGAAGAGGAGGTGGAGGAGAAGAAAAGGAGGAGGAGGGGAAAAAGGAGGAGGTGAAGAGGAGGAGGAGGTGAAAAGGGGGAGGAGGTGAAGAAAGGGGGAGGGAAGAAGAGGAGGAGGTGAAGAAAAGGGGGAGGAGGTGAAGAAGAAGAGGAGGAGGAGGAGAAGGAGGGGGGAAGAAGAAGGGGGGAGAAGTGATAGCGAAAAAAAGAGATGGTTATGGGAGGACAAGGAAGGAGAAGAGCTGGAGGGGGAAAAGAAGAAACAGGCTACGTAATAAGTTGCTTCACCAGGTTTAAAATTTTTAAATCAAAACGTTTCTTGAGTCCACTGTTCGAAGTGTATATTTCGAAACCCTCTTGATCTCCCTATTATCAAAAAGGGTTTTAAAATACATTTCACCATCATTATTTACCTCCACCTAATTATAGGTTCCTGACTGCCAGACAGTTGAACTTTCAAAAAAATGGAAAAGTGCAAATAGGACACTTATCAACATAGCACAGCAGCAGCCCTGCCTGACAGCTTGGCTGCTAGTCCCAAGTGACACTTATAAACAGAGCACAGCAGCCCCCCTGACAGCCCTAGCCCCCGGACATTTAAAACAGAGAGCCCCCTCCCTGACAGCTTGGCTGCTGCCCCCAAGTCTCTCTCTCCTTCCCTGAACAATGTTCCATATCTCTCCCCCCTTGAATTGTCTCGTAAAAAAACTAGCCATGCGGGGCTATATGAAGAACCACATGACAACACAAGGAAAGTCAGGATTTCACTTCCTCCCTTCCTCACACACAGGGTATTGGAGAGACAGTCTCATTATACCCGACTCGTCAAATAATACACACACTAATTGGAGAAGAGGCTGCCTTGTGGCACGTCCATCCTCCACATAACAAGATTGTTTTCCATCCTGCTACAACACACAAACTGCTCGTGCTTTGAAAAGACCGATTTTTTTTCTTTTTGACATTACATGAATTTAAACTTAGCCAAGATTACCTTACCTAATAATTTAAATTTCCTAAATGGGGGGGGGGGTAACGTTTGGCAGCGGGGAAAAATATCGTCATGGCTAAAATTCGGAACCTAACCATCATTGTAAGGTAGGGGAGATTGCCTCTGAGGCCTTATACACGCCCTTCATCCCAGACATCCTTACTGGTTAAATACTCCAGTCCTAGTTATAGTACCCAATTTAGCATAGTAACCAGATCTGGTTTAAAAAAAAACCAGACTTCTATATTACCTTTGAGTGGTTATAGTACCAGCGTTGGCTAAAGTATCCAAACCTGGCTTTATACCCAGACATTGCTCTAGTACTCAGATTTGGGGAGACGTTTCGCTCTGTGTAGAGCTTCGGAACCATACCTTGTTCCAGCACACTCGGGGACAAGACCTTGTTACAAACACATGAAAAACCCGGCCTTGTTCCCAATGCAGCCTCGAGGACAGCCAGACCTTGTTACCATATATACATGCATGATTTTAAACAAATGTATATAAGTATGTACACACACACAAATAAAATAAACTATTGATGAAAAGTAAACCCAAATATATATTAAGAGCCGTATCAGAAGCCTATTGTACGTAATCTCGACTAAAAAAAATTTTATTAACGAATTTTGAGTGGCTGCTAGGCTGACCTTAATGACTTAAATGGGATTATCTGGAAAGCCTCGACCATTACTTCTATAATGAGATTAGGGAAAATTTAACATTCTCACTTAGTGTTATCCCCCACTGCTTGTAATACCAAATTAAGTGTTTACTACTGGTCACAGAGGGGCTTCCCCGGAACTCACTCCCGGTAAACTCCCGGTAACTTTAGATTTGTTTTACCTCCCTTTAATTTTTAAGTATTAATACAAAATGTGTTTTTTTTTCCCAAAAAATTTTATGCATATTAAAAAGATACGGGGTGGTTGGAAGGAAAAGTTCAGACAGTAAGAAACAAACTTTTACCACAACTAGCGTGTTTAGAGAACTTTTCGCTCAGACGAAATTTTCCTTTGGGCTAAACTGTCTTTTAAAGTGTGTTAATATATGTGTGTCTGTGTTACAGTGTTGATTATCATACAAAACTGCATGTATGATAATCTATGTATAACTTATTTGTGTGTAACCTGAATAAACTTGCATGTTCCTGCGGTCTACCCGCTAGGCAGCACTAAATACTTCTTCAAATATTTTTTTATCCAATCCTCATTACGCCTCCCCAAAACAAACTGTTCCCAGGAGAATAGTAAACGAATATTTGGGTTGGAAAACAAAAAAAAAAGAAGTGAGGGAGGGAAAAAAAAGAACCAGGCAGCTATGTTGGGTTTGGGGAAAAAAATTGTCAGGAAACAGGACAAGCGCTCCCGCCACGGTGTTTTGGTCAAGTGATCGAGGCCTTCCGTTGGCTTACGTGTCCCCCCCTTTAAAAATTGATTTTAAATTATAACCAGGCGGCAGTGTCCGTATGGTTGGAGTGCACTCACTCACACACTGAGGCCGTGGTATGACCCCCGGTACGGGTGGAAACACGGGGGGTGTTTTCAAGACACCTGATGCCTGTTCACCTAGCAGTAAGTAGGACCCGGGGTTAGTCGACTGGTGTGGGTGCATCCTAAGGACAAAACCAAATTGCGGAAAAGCTCTTCATAACCAGGGGCCCTTTTATATTTACTGATGTCAGCTATTCTTATAAGTTGTATTATGTACTTGTAGAAAAAAATTTTTATTATTATTATTATTATTATTATTATTCATTATTTACTTGTAATGGCTCTCTAGACTGCTTTGGAAAAAATGTCAAGGTTCCCAACAGCAAGTTCTCTGACTGCCAGAACCTTCGCAGGAACCCCGGTACGGGATTCAGTAAAGGCTCCCAAAAAAAGAATCTGGGGCAAAAGGCCAACCTTTGCCTTGGGTATCCTGTCACTCAGAGCCATCTGGAGCACTCGAGCAAGCGGCCCAGCAGTCCCAAGTGATGGAAAGCAGAACTTCCAATTTGTGACGTCGGGGGACGGGGGTTGGGGATGGCTGACTAGTGTATCCTGGGCGTTATCGAGTTTTGGGCGACTTACCTTACCACGGTGCATATTAGCCTGCTCGGGTGATGAGTTATACCTTTTCCCTTTTGATATACCTTTGAAGAGTTTCAGATCCCTCTGAGCCCGGCCAGGGGCCGGCTGTCTGGTGTTTGCCTGGTCAACCGGCTGTTGCTGCTGGGGGCCCGCTGCCCCATTCCATACAGCCTGGTTGATCTGGCACCTGGTGAATATTTGCCCAGTTTCCTCTTGAAGGCTTCTACACTGGTTCCACCGTGTTTCGGATATCTTCTGGTAAGATGTTGAATAGTCTGGGACCCCGGATGTTAATACAGTGCTCCCGTTTGCCCCCACCCCCCCCTGCTCCTCACGGGGTTTATTTTACATTTTCCCCCCCCTATCTCACCCAGTATGTTGTTATGGCGTGTGCAGATTTGGGACCAGGCCCTCAATCTTTCCATGTATATATTATTGTATCTCCCCCCCGCTCCAATGAGTACATGTTCAAGACTTGAAGGCGTTCCCAAAATTTAGATGTTTAAAGGCTAAGGGAGCCGTAAACGATTTTGGTTTTTTCCCAGCCCCCTTTTTTTCCCCTCCCCCAAGGGGCCGTCGCACTGAGCAGTATTCAAAGTGAGGAACACTAGCATTTGAAAGTTCACCATCGGCATTTTTTCCCCGTTTTGAAAGTTCTCAATACCCCCCGTCATATTCCCTGGCTGTTGTGATCTTTGTCTTGTTATGGTCTTTAAACGACGATCAGCAGACATAATTTTTCCCCAAGCCCTTTCGTGTTCCTTTCGTTCTATGTGGTGCCCCTCTTGGGTTTTGTAAAAGTGTTCCTTTTGAGTTCTTTTTTTCCATACCTAAGCAGCTGAAACTTATCACCATTGAACGTCATGTTGTTCTCCACTGCCCATTGAAGACCCTGCTTATGTCCTCCTGTAATTTTTCAGTGCCCTCTACCGTAGTGACTTTCATGCTTATTTTATGTCATCTGCAAATGATGATACAAAAGTGTGGGGGGTTTTTTTATCTATGTCTGCTATGAGGATGAGAAACAGCAGGGGTGGGACGGGCCTTTGGGGCCGGTTTTTGACCCGCTGATGCTGGATCTTCCCTGTTCATCATTTTTGTGTTCTTTGTTTTAGGAACTCAAAATCCATCTGCCTCCCTTTCCCCCGAATGCCTAGGGCCCCTCATTTTGTGCGCTATCACCCCATATCGCTTTTGTCAAACGCCTTTGCAAAATCTTTTAAATCACATCTGCGTTTTGGTCGTCCCCCAATGCCCCCGTAATTCTGTCATAAGGGTTCAGCAGCTGTGACAGGCATGATCGCCCCCTTAAAGCCATCTGGTTGGGGTTATGTTGTTGTGCTGGTCCATGAACTTTGTAACTGCCGTCTCATCACTTTTTCAAAGATTTTTATGATGGGAAGTGAGGGCTATGTCTGTAATTTTGTTTTGGCCTACTCCCCCTTATGCAAAGGAGCTATGTCTGCACCTTTAACCTCTGGAATTTACCTAGATCTAAGCTCTTTCCCACAGAATAAAGGGCTCTTTAATGGGACTTTCCTCTTTTTAAAAAACATTCCCCTGAAACTGGGCCAGGTGCTAGTGAGTGGGCATGTTGGATTTCTTTTCAAAACTATGGGGTTTGTACTAATGTCGGTTAGGTGGTCGCGCAGCCTTCTGCTGGAGTGGAAAAAACTCATTTTCTACCTTGCTGTCATTTAGTGGGTTGCTGAAAATGACTCATACTGTTCTTTTAGAAATTTTACTCATTTCCTGTTCATCGTCCGTATACGAATCTCCCTCAATAATGGTCCCAAATTTTACAGGTAGTTCTTAGCTTGAATTTTGCATAGGAGTAGAAATATTTTGGGTTTCTTAATATCCTGTATGGCTCTTTTTCCCTTTTACTTTTTCTGTCAGGTATGACATCTTAAGTTTGTGCTCTAATTCCGTGATCTCTCGGGTTTAAAGGGTATCTCTCCTCTGTTGCAACTTGTTTTTTCACAATTCAGTAACCCGCTTTCCTGTACCATCTCCTACGCCCCTCTCTATATCTGATCTTCTTCGGGGGTTTTCCCCAATGGTACGTGTTTCTACATACCTTGTATGCTTCTTTTTCAGCTTCTCTAGGCACTGGTGGGGTTTAGGGGGCTCATTCGTTATGATATGTCTGATACTCTTGGTTTATTTTTCCCAGTCAATTCTATGGTTTTTAAAAATTTAAAATTACTGAACATTCCCTCTCTAACATTAGTGTCGCAGTTCCCCCAACCCTGAGGTAATACTAGTTTGAACTTCTATGATGTTAGATAGAGTATATTGTTTTTGAACTGTTATGTCTCTGATTAATTCCTCGTTGTTTGTGAATATCAAATCCAGGGTATTTTCATTTCTAGTGGGATAATTATCTGTTGGTTTAGTGAGTCTTTTTACAAAAACCTCATTAGTTCCCCCGGTATGTCCTGTTTAGCCAGGGGGCTTCCCGGGGGTTGTTTCTGGATCATTATGGTGCCTCATCTTCCATTTTACATGAGGGAGATTAAAATCTCCCAAAGGGTTAAAATGTTTGGGGTGGGATTCTCTAGCCTATCCCGATAGCTATCTATCTTTTTTAACTGCTCTGTGAATTCCTCCGCAGTTGCTGATGGTGGTTTTATACTAGGATAATTACTAGATTCTTATTTTCCACTTTAATGCCGAGGATTTCTACTATATCATTCGTAGCGTTCAAAACTTCTGTGCAACAGAGGTATCTTTTTTATAGAGTCCTACTCCTCCCGACCTATTAATTTATCACATCTATACATGTTATAGTTTTCATTAATCTCTCCGTCAAAACATCCCCTTTTATTTTTTCTGTAAATGCTCCCAAAAATGCATTTGCCCGATAGGCCACAACATAACCAACTTTTTCATTTTTATTTGATTTAGACCCGAATATTTAAATATGAAGCAGGAGTTAATTTGGGGGTGTTTGGTCTTTCTTTTGTTTTTAGTACCACTGGTGATGTCCTACCTGGTTATAGGGAAAGACTCTTTTAAGTGAACTGGCACTGCTGTTTCTGCTGCTAATTCTGCTACTGATTTGTACTGCTGTTTGTCCTTTATTGCTGTTTTTTTTGTTAATTTATTAATGCTAATCCTGGTTCTACCGCTGCTGACCCCCACTGCCCGGGTCCAATGCTGCTGCCGTTTATCCTGTTGCTGCTGTTTTTCCTGTTGCTGCTGTTTATCCTGTTGCTGCTGTTTGTTCTATTGCTGTTGTTTGTCTTGCTGCTGCTATTGCTTGTCCTGTTTCTGCTGGTTCTGCGGGTTTTGCTGTTTTTCTGCTGCTGGTTCTGCTGCTGTTGCTGTTTCTGCTGCTGCTTGGTTCTGCTTTTGGGCTGTTTCTGCTGCTTCCGCTATTCCCATTTGTTGCCGCGGGCCCCCGCTGGTCTGGTGGCTAGAGCCCCCCTTCACACGGGCCCGGGTTCGATTCCCGGCGGGGGGAAAACATTTCGACAGGGTTTCCCTTACACCTGTTGTCATGTTCACCTAGCAGAAAATAGGTACCTGGGTTGTTAGTCGACTGGTGGGGGTCGCATCCTGGGGGACAAGATTAAGGACCCCAATGGAAATAAGACAGACAGTCCTCGATGACGCACTGACTTTCTTGGGTTTCCTTTGGGTAACCTTGGGGGTAAAAAACCGAAGAAATCTTATCTTATCTTATCTGTTAGTCTCACTGCTGCTGTTTCTTGATCTGCCACCCGCTAGTCTTAGTGCTGCTAATTATAACCTCTCGTACACAGGAAGCACTGACCCTCTCACCTGGTTAATAACAATCATTGTTAGCACCTTAGGTTTTTTTTTCCTTCACCAGGGTGCGTTTTAACTCTGAATTCATTGAAGAATTTGTAAGCCAACAAGTTGTAAAAACATAAGTTTATGAACCCACCCAGCGCCCTTCTCCAGAATCCCCCCCCAAAACCCCAACCTCCCCCGGAACACATCCCCCCAAACACCCCCCCCAGAAGGACCACCCTATAAAACACCTCATCCCAGTAAGCCTCCCAGACGCCTCCACAAGAACCTTCCCCCCAGAACACACCCCCCCCAGAACACATCCCCGGAACACCCCCCCCGGAACACCCCCCCCCCGGAACACCTCCCGGAAAAATCCCGGAACCACCCCCCCCGGGAAACCCCCCCCCAATATTCACGCCGTGTCCTGCTCTGGAGATACCCCAGAGCGAGGGTCAAAAGGCAAAAAAATCGGGCCCAACGTTACCCCCTGTTCCTCCAAACATCTGTCGCCCCCCCCTGCCCCCCCACCATCTGCCCCCCCCACCTGCCAGCTTCTTCCTAAATTTTTTCCCAATTTTCCCTATTTTCTCCGGATTCTGCCATGAGAGTCGACAGTGTGCGGCAGAATATTTATAAAAGTAAAATAAATATACCAAGTTGAAATATTGCCCATTATGATAATAGATTTGCCTAATAGGAAAATTTAAAATCTATAACATACCTGTGACCGGTTTCAGTGTTTGTCTCCCTGAGGGCCGACTTCCCTTTCTGCCCATTGCAAATCATAATCTTTTAAACTGTGAGATAAATCTGTAAATATTGAAGACTGGCCAGTTATACTTATGTTTGACATCTGTTGCTATAGGGGGAGTTCCCCTGGGGGGCACAGGCAGGGGGAGCACAGGCAGGGGGGGATAGTTTGACAGAGTGGTGCACGTCACTTCTGGTTACCACAGGGGAAAATTTTCGCAAAAAATCCCTGAAAAAATCCAAACAATGAAAAAACGACAAATTACAGAAGGCGGGCTTTTGGGGTAAAAAAAAAAAACTCTTTGGGCCCCATCAAAAGGGATATCAAAGGTAGGTATATTGGGGAAACGCTAAACCCGCGTGGCTCACAACTCCAAAAAAGGAAGGCAATTTATCCGATTCCCCGAAGATGGACAGTGTCGTTCTGGAGGACGAGTGTGGAGGGGGGGTCAAGGTAGATAGTGAAGCTTTAACCGGACAGTTCAAACAGAGGGACTCTGCGTTTCCCGTGAGTTTTTTGAACACGAGTAAAAGCCACGGCGAATGCGAACGTTGAAGAATAAATGTCAGGGACGATGGGGCCGAGGGGGTGTACGCCACCAAGGGGGTGTGTGGTGAATAGTCACCCAAGGGATGGTGACAGTCTGTGGTTCATGCGGGCACATCATCTCTCATTATGTGTCCTGGCGGCCATGAGGAGATCAACACATCCCAGCCATCCCCAACTCCCAAAAGGCTGAAGGGTAAACAAATCAGCCTCAGCCTGGCGAGGGAGTGAAGGAGCAGTGAGAGGGTCCCCGTGGTGCTGACCCCTTCAATGAATGCTCTGTTTGTGCAGGTAAGGAAAACAAGCTAAAGCTAATGCTATCACTAGAACTAGGTGCTGCAGCAAATGGGTTAGGCAACAAATTATCACCAAA
>WNWK01041024.1:0-16669 GCA_009830355.1 Cherax destructor
AGCAGTATTGTATTATATTTCCCTACAATATATTGGGGCACTAAACATTCGCGATTTTTCAACATTCACGAGGCTCTTGATCCCCTAACCCTCGCGAATGTTGAGGGATACCTGTAGTCAGTGACGTCATTTCTCGGAGAATTCAACAAATTTCGGCCTGAATCCTGCTTGTACCTGTGTCTGGATGCTGAGATTTGCAGACACAACATCAGGATAACTCGTTGAGAGACGGATGCTTCTTGTGTAGTGATGGAGTGAAGACAAACTTCATACCTCATTCTTCCCTCTCGGGCAAACACATCTGCTGCGAGGCACCGCTGTCACCATATGTTTTCGAAGATTATTGCATCTTCTTGGTAGTGGGGCATGCAATGATAAGGCTTTGGAGGCTTCTTACTTTATTTGTAATAAAGCGTGAGTACACAGGCTGTGTGTTAGTGGCCATGGCCTGGGTGGGCCATGTACCTTGCGAGGGAGAGAAGAGTTAGGCCTTGTTGTCTGAGTGAAGTCTGGGCGCCAAGTGAGAATGGGCCAGAGCGGGTCTGGTAGATGTGGGTATGCCTACCAGGCTTGCCCTCTGGCGGAAACTGGAAACTAGCATGGCACGAAATATGAACTCAGCTGGCAGACATCATGGCTGTCTATGCAGACAGCAAGGCTGTCTACATACCATAACCACAAACAAAATGTGTTATTCAACCTTAATCCCCACTCTGGAGAAAACAACCTGTAAACTAATATATGAAAACAATCTTCCACTGACACCACCTTGGTAATTTTTACAAGGTAAATTTTATCCTACCAGAAACATGCAACTATTGTTACCCCATACCAGTACATATAGCTAAAAGAATGTTTTGAGTTATTTTAGCAGTCAAATAACTCTCCCGGTCAAGGCCCCCATGTTATGTTATTTTCCTTTACTTTATCATCAGGGTTCTCCTACATGTACTAGTGTGGGGTTAACTTTACTTAAAGGTCTTATAGTCTAGGATGATGCAGTCATGATTAGCTGCTGTATCTGAAAAAAACTTCACCAGCCCTCTCAAAAGGTTATTTAAATCACCATTATAAACAAAATAGAATCTATTTAGAGAGGTATATACAAATCTTAATCATAACACCATCCCCCCAGGTGTCTCTAAAACACATGGTCCACCTCCACACTTAATACCTCCTTTTCTCAACATCACTCCTACCCTCAGTGTCTTTACACACTATAACTCATAGGTTATGATAGCTGCTTCTATTTAAACCATATCCCTCTTACCTCTGGCACACCATTCTGCCCAGAACAATTATAAGATAGGGGAGAGCCACCAGTACTAGCTTCCTGCAGCCATCTTGGGAAGTGAGAGGGAGGAAGGAGGAGTCTCTAAGCTCCTCCTACTCCAAAAACAAAACAATGAAAAACACAAGACTGTTGCCTTGCACAATCTACACATGTACCCACAATACATCTTATTTACTTTTTACAAAAGACTTACTTTATAAACTACTTATTTAAATGTGTGTATTTATAACTTATTTTTTTTTGAGAAGATCAGATTTAACTCAGCTTCATCTAGTCTAAAAGAGTGGCCTGCCCTTCTTGACATTTAAGCAGTAATTCTGATTAATTCAATATAATTAGGTATTCATGTTACTTAATTTCATCAATACATGTTGGGTCCTATAGCTCCATAACAGTGAGATAAAGGAAATGTTGGGAATCTGGGAGAGATTATCAGGCTTTATTGAAAGGAAACACCCTGAGAAAGTTTCAAGTGGTCGTGCATTAGACTTATTTAATGATGCTTGCATAAGTCATTTCCGAAACATTCTGAAAGGGAGAAAGAAACAATCCTCCTTGGACAGAAAAAGCCAAAAATCAGTGAATAGTAAAGTACGTAACATTAAAATAAAAATTGTAGCAGTTAAGTGACAAAGTGCATCACTAACAGTGTAGCAATTAATTGTACATAGGATTAAGAGTGTATCACCCAGAGAAAGTTTCAAGTGGTCGTACGTTGGACCTATGTAATGACGCTTGCGTAAGTCAATTCCGAAGCATTCTGAAAAAGGAGGAAATGAAATGAACTGACTACATACACTGATATGAACAGCATCTCTTCTCCATCTCCAAGGTAAATGCTGTATTACTACATAATTTCTTTATGTATTGTTATTATTACATTATTATTATTATATAGTGGACCCCCGAGTAACGTAAAAACTTCATTCCAGAAGCCTGCTCAAGTGCCATTACCGAACGAATTTACTCCCTTAAGGAATAATGTCACGTAGGTTAGTCTATTTCAGACCCCCAAAAATACACTTCCACAAGCACTTACAATATTATACTTACATAATTGTACGATTTCCGGGGTGTTCGTTACTCGGGGGTCCACTGTATGTATTATTGTTTTCCTTATGAAACATTAGATCCTTATAAAACATTAGATCCTTATAAAACATTAGATCACTACGTACGTATTTATGTAGTGATCTAATGGAGTTTGCCTTACAAACACACTGTTTTCTAATTAAAGCATGGGAAGATATGGAGGAATAGCTGCTGTGCCCCCTTGCTCGACTAACACTACTCACATAATATTTCATTCATTCTAGTGTATTTATCATGTTTCTATGTTATTAATATTGTTTATCATGTCATAGCAGACGAATTGTGATAGATAAATAAGCTGAAGAGTTAATATTAGTGAAATATTAAGGTATATTTTGTCATTCCTGAGAGCCGGAATGGATTAATCTTATTTCAATTAATTTAAATGGGGAAAATTAACTCTGCAAACAAGCAACTCCAGTTGCGAGCAAGCTCCTGGAACGGATTAAACTCGCAAGTAGAGGTTCCACTGTACTCTGAACTTTCTTTGGCACCATGGTGGCTTATTTCACAGTCAATAAAGAATAAACAAGCACAAAAGACAATGGATGAACGCGCAGAGTATTCCTAACTCAGCGAGAGAGAGATGCAGACTGAGTGTGATGCACATGAGAAAGCCGCGTCCCGGGCGAGTGGACATGTCTGATACCAACGATTTCTGAGTGGATGCACGAAATTTGGGGGGAAATTTCCCTGAAAAAAGTGCTCGATATTTGAATTGTATGATTTCCTCACCGGCCGAAAACCGGGGATTCACTGTTTACCTAGAGAGAATTCCAGGGGTCAATGCCCCTGCGGCCCGGTCTGTGACCAGGCCTCATGTTGGACCAGAGCCTGATCAACCAGGCTGTTACTGCTGGCCACACGCAGTCCAATATACGAACCACAGCCTGTCTGGTCAGGTACCGACTTTAGGTGCCTGTCCAGTGCCTGCTTGAAGACAGCCAGGGGTCTGTTGGTAATCCCCCTGTAAATAAATACACATTGGTAATTATTATACAGTAGTCCATCCATTTTTGTGTATCTCTGTTTTCGTGTGTTTCAGTTTTCGTGCAGTTTTTTTGTGGAAAATTGACCTCTGTTTTCGCGTGATTCCCTCCGTTTTCGTGCTTGGTCCGGAACCTGTCCACCAGTGCCGCGCACATACAAAGGCCGTAGGCCACCACCCACGCACATCCCACGCACATTGTCACGCAGTCTAGCATTGTTTACGCTTGAGTGAACATCACCCCAGGAGTTTATACAAAACATTTATTAACAATTCATTGTTTTTGGGTCTTGATTATTGTGTGTGACTACTAAATAAGCTACCATGGGCCCAAAGAAAGCTCCTAGTGCCACTTCTTTGGTAAAGAAAATGAGGAACACCATAGAACTGAAGAAAGAAATAATAGAAAAATATGATAGTGGTGTATGTATTGCCGAGCTCGCCAGGATATACAAGAAAGCCCCAACAACCATCGGTTCCATTGTGTATAAGAGAAAAGCAATCACTGAAGCTAATGTTGCAAAAGGGGTGAATACAATAACGAAACAGAGATCGCAAACAATAGAAAATATGGAGAAATTGTTGTTGCTGTGGATAAACCAAAAACTGCTAGCGGGTGATAGTGTTGTGCAATCCATCATACGTGAAAAAGCAAGGAAGTTGCATACCGATCTTGTCAAGAAAATGCCTGGAACCAGTGATGTTGATGTTGATGAATTTAAGGCCAGCAAAGGCTGGTTCGAAAACTTTAAGAAGCGAACTGGCATACACAATGTTGTAAGGCATGGTGAGGGTGCCAGTTCAGATAAACAAGGGGCTGAAAAATTTGTGCACGACTTTAAAAAATATGTAGAGGATGAAAATTTCAACCCCAACAAGTGTTTATTTGTGACAAAACAGGCCTCTTTTGGAAGAAAATGCCAAGGAGGACCTACATCACGCAGAAAGAAAAGGCAATGCGAGGACACAAACCTATGAAAGACAGGCTAACTCTAATGTTGTGTGGTAACACTAGTGGGGATTTCAAAGTGAAGCCTTTACTGGTGTATCACTCTGAAAATCCAAGAGTGTTCAAGAACTACAGTGTTGACAAGAGTAAATTGTGTGTGTTTTAGAAGTCTAATGCTAAGGCATGGGTCACTAGGGAAATTTTCCTGGAATGGTTTAATCAAGTGTTTGGCCCCAGTGTGAAGAAATATCTATTGGAGAATAAATTGCCACTTAAGTGCCTCCTGGTAATGGACAATGCTCCTGGTCATCCTCAAGACTTGGAAGACCAAATGTCTAAGGATTTCAAATTTGTAACAGTGAAGTTCTTGCCTCCTAACACCACTCCTCTCATCCAGCCTATGGACCAGCAGGTCATTGCAAACTTCAAAAAACTGTACACCAAAGCAATGTTTCAAAGGTGCAATGATGTGACCAATGACACTAAATTGACCCTAAAAGAGTTCTGGAAGGATCACTTCGATATCTTCCATTGCATAGGCGTTATAGATAAAGCTTGGCAGGGAGTGACTTCCAGGAAGATGAACTCTGCTTGGAGAAAGTTGTGGCCAGATTGTGTCCCAGAGAGGGATTTTGAAGGGTTTGGGGCTGACCTTGAAAAGCCTATGGAAGTGTCGAAAGTATTGTGGCATTGGGGAATTGCATGGGGTTGGATGTGAGTGGCGAAGATGTGGAAGAGTTGGTGGAGGACCACAATGAAGATCTAACCACTGAAGAGCTGCAAGAGGTGTATACACACCACACTGCGTGTATACACACCTCACTGTGTGTATACACACCACACTGCGTGTATACACACCACACTGTGTGTATACACACCACACTGTGTATACACACCACACTGCGTGTATACACACCACACTGCGTGTATACACACCACACTGCGTGTATACACACCACACTGCGTGTATACACACCACACTGCGTGTATACACACCACACTGCGTGTATACACACGCAGTGTGTATACACATGTGCAACATCTGGGTATCTTTATAGTAAACGTTTCGCCAACCAGTGGCTTTATCAATACAAAATTCCAGGACATGTCCTGGAATTTTGTATTGATAAAGCCACTGGTTGGCGAAACGTTTACTATAAAGATATGTACCCAGATGTTGCACATGTGCCTTCTTCAGAGATTAAGGAGATTTGTGCAATGTGGAGTAGGGTGCAATCATTTGTGGAGGAACATCACCCTGAGAAAGATGTTGCAATCCGTGCTGACTACTTTTACAATGACAATGCCATGTCCCATTTTAGGGACATTCTAAAGAGCCGCGAGACACCGAGCTCTCTGGAGAGATATTTAGTGCCACAGGTGTGCAGTGACTCTCAAGCTGGTCCTAGTGGGATTAAAAGACAAAGAAGGGAAGTGACCCCAGATGAGGACTTGGTACCTAGAGTCCTTATGGAGGGATTCTCTTCAAAAATTAGGGTCTCTTCCTCTCCCTCCCCTCTCTTCCATCCAGCAACATCAGTCTTCAGTAAGGGTAAGTGTCACATTCATTTCATTCATTTGTGCATGTAAATCTATCTTTAAGGCCCCCCCCCCAATTTTTTTTTTCCAAACTTCTGGGTTTCTGGAACGGATTAATTGAATTTCGATTATTTCTTATGGGGAAAATGGTTTCAGTTTTCGTGTGTTTCAGTTTTAGTGCATCCCTCAGGAACGGATTAAACACGAAAACCGAGGGACCACTGTATAGTGTAGATGGAATATATTACAAACTGAAAATTGCAGTCAAAGTTATTCTTAAAGTCAATAAAATTGAGAAAAATAAAATCAGACGTCTTCTTCAAAACCTAACATATTTTTTTTCAAAAACTGCTGTTAATCATTCATTTTAGTTCATTTCTTATTTGTAATTCAATTTAATTTCCATGTTGAGGGCCCCCAAACCTAAAGTGCCCCGGGCTCCCCAAGGTCTAAATCCGCCCCTGGGAGGCGGGAAATACAGTGCCTGCACTCTGAATGAGGGGTGGGAGTGGGGAGTACAATGCCTGCACTCTGAATGAGGGGTGGAGGTGGGAAGTACAGTGCCTGCACTCAGAAGGAGGGTTGAAGGTTTGAATACAGTACCTGCACTCTGAAGGAGGGGTGGACGTTGGAAGTACAGTGCCTACACTCAGGAGGGTGGAGATTCGAATTCAGTATCTGCACTCTGAAGGAGGGTTTGAGGTTCGAAGTACAGTGCCTACACTCTGAAGGTTAGGTGGATATTTGAATACAGTTCCTGCACTCTGAATTAGGGGTGGTGGTGTGAAGTACAGTGCCTGCACTCTGAAGGAGGTGGGCAGTACAGTGCCTGCACTCTGAAGGATGAATGAGGATATTTACAGTTTGGATTGGCATCTAAACTGTAATATCAGCCCTCCTCTGGCAAGACAGTGATGGAGTGAGAGATGTAGAAAGTGTTTCATTTTTGTTGAGTGACCCTACTTTAGTGGGAGATGACTGGTGTGTTCAATAATAATAATAATTCTAATAATAATAATAATTATAATGGTTAATAAGATATTAATTTTCAATTTTATTTTGCAGGTTATTCTGATGACAGAGGCTGGAACTTGTGTCAATACTGCAGGTCATCCTTGTAAAGTCTGTATTGCAGGTCATCTTGGAACAAGGTGGCACTTGTAGTACTAACATCAGTGTTAGAAAATCTATAAGTTCTGTAAATACTATTATGTATATATAGGACAACACTAACTGCAGTGTTAATACAGTGACAACACCATCTGCAGTAGTAAGACAGTGACAACATAAACTACAGTGTAAATAATACAGTGACAACAATAACTTAACTAGTGTTAATAATATTGCCAACACTAGTGTTGATACAGTGACAACTAGTGTTAATAATACAGTGACAATACAGTTACAGTGTCAACAACAGTGTTATAAGGTTAACGTGTCATAAATATCTGCTATTGTCATCCTTTCTATTACTCAGACACTCTTTTACTCTTTCAGGTTTAGTGCTTTCTATTTTTATATTAATAGAATATTAGAGACATTATTTTTCTGTGAAATAAAATATTCTCAAAATCTCCATTGGTTCAACAATTTAATTAATATGTGAGAATTTATTGTTCATTATGTCTAAAATACATGAAAAACAATGTGTTGAGGCAACACAATGTACAATTGATCATGTAGGAGATGAATTAGATCAACATTCACATGAAAAACAATGTGTTGAGGCAACACAATGTACAATTGATCATGTAGGAGATGAATTAGATCAACATTCACATGAAAAACAATGTGTTGAGGCAACACAATGTACAGTTGTTCATGTATTAGACAAATTAGATCAACATTCACACTCATTCAAACAATCTTCACAACAACCTCAGTGTGGATATCAGACCAAAATTATTATAGGCAAAAAAACAGTTCAATGTTCAGTGTGTCTAAAAGAGTTTTCTGAAAAATATAATTTAGTAAGACACAAGAGAACTCATACTGGAGAGAAGCCATATCACTGTTCAGAATGTCTGAAAGATTTTGCTAAAAAATTAGATTTAATAAGACACAAGAGATCTCATACTGGAGAGAAGCCATATCACTGTTCAGAATGTCTGAAAGGCTTTTCTGTAAAATCATATTTAGTAAGTCACATGAGAACTCATACTGGAGAGAAGCCATATCACTGTTCAGAATGTCTGAAAGATTTTGCTAAAAAATTAGATTTAGTAAGACACAAGAGATCTCATACTGGAGAGAAGCCATATAACTGTTCAGAATGTCTGAAAGGCTTTTCTGTAAAATCATATTTAGTAAATCACATGAGAACTCATACTGGAGAGAAGCCATATCAGTGTTCAGAATGTCTGAAAGATTTTTATACAAAATCAGAATTAGTAAGACACAAGAGAACTCATACTGGAGAGAAGCCATATCAGTGTTCAGAATGTCTGAAAGGCTTTTCTGTAAAATCAAATTTAGTAAGTCACATGAGAACTCATACTGGAAAGAAGCCATATGAATGTTCAGAATGTCTCAAAGGCTTTTCTAGAAAATCAAGATTACTTGGTCACATGAGAACTCATACTGGAGAGAAGCCATATCAGTGTTCAGAATGTCTAAAAGGCTTTTCTTTAAAATCAAATTTAGTAAATCACATGAGAATTCATACTGGAGAGAAGCCATATCACTGTTCAGAATGTTTGAAAGACTTTTCTCTAAAATCAAATTTAATAAGTCACATGAGAACTCATACTGAAAAGAAGCCATATCAGTGTTTAGAATGTCTGAAAGGTTTCTCTTTAAAATCAAGATTAGTAAGTCACATGGAAACTCATACTGGAGAGAAGCCATATCAATGTTTAGAATGTCTGAAAGGCTTTTCTCAAAAATCAAATTTAGTAAGTCACATGAGAACTCATACTGGAGAGAAGCCATATCAGTGTTTAGAATGTCTGAAAGGCTTTTCTCAAAAATCAAATTTAGTAAGTCACATGAGAACTCATACTGGAGAGAAGCCATATCAGTGTTCAGAATGTCTGAAAGACTTCTCTCAAAAATCAAATTTAGTAAGTCACATGAGAACTCATACTGGAGGGAAGCCATAACAGTGTTCAGAATGTCTGAAAGACTTTACCCTATCATCAAGTTTAGTAAATCACATGAGAACTCATACCTAGAGAGGGTTCCAGAGGTCAACGCCCCCACGGCCCTGTCTGTGACCAGGCATCATGGTGGATCAGGGCCTGATCAACCAGGCTGTTAGTGTTGGCAACACGTAAACCGACGTATGAGCCACAGCCCGGCAGGTCAGGTACTGACTTTAGGTGTCTGTCCAGCGCCTGTATGAAGACAGGGGGTCTATTGGTAATCCCCCTTATATATGCTGGGAGGCAGTTGAACAGTCTTGGGCCCTGACACATATTGTGTTGTCTCTTATCGTGCTAGTGGTACCCCTGCTTTTCATTGGGGGGATGTTGCAATGTCTGCCGAGTCTTTTGCTTTCATAGGAGGATTTTCGTGTGCAAGTTTGGTATTAATCCCTCTAGGATTTTCCAAGTGTATATGATCATGTATCTCTCCCGCCTGCATTCTAGGGAGTACAGGTTTAGGAACTTCAAGCGTTCCCAGTAATTGAGGTATTTTATCGCAGTTATGTGTGCCGTGAAGGTTCTCTGTACATTTTCTAGTTCAGCAATTTCACCTGCCTTAAAAAGTGCTGTTAATGTGCAGCAATATTCCAGCCTAGATAGAACAAGCGACTTGAAGAGTGTCATCATGGGCTTGACATCCCTAGTTTTGAAGGTTCTCATTACCCATCCAGTCATTTTTCTAGCTGATGTGATTGATACAGTGTTATGGTCTTTGAAGGTGAGATCTTCTGACATGATCACTCCCAGGTCTTTTACAGTAGTTTTTCACTCTATTGTGTGGTTGGAATTTGTTTTACTCTGATGTAGTTTCAATTTCCTCATGTTTTCCATATCGGAATAATTGAATTTTATCATCATTGAATTTCATATTGTTTTCTGCGGCCCATTTAAAGATTTGGTTGATGTCTGCCTGGAGTCTTGCAGTGTCTTCAATGGAGGACACGGTCATGCAAATTCAGGTGTCATCTGCAAAAGAAGACACGGCACTGTGGCTAATATCTCTGTCTATGTCAGATATGAGGATGAGGAACAAGATGGGAGAAAGTACTGTGCCTTGTGGAACAGAGTTTTTCACAATAGCTGCCCCGGACTTTACTGTTTACTATTACTCATTGTGTTCTATTTGTTAGGAAATTATAGATCCATCTACCAACTTTTCCTGTTATTCCTTTATCACGCATTTTGTGTGCCATTGGACTTGAGTTATATTCTCTAGTCTACAGACATTGTGAGATCTGGTCAAATTTTAATCATAAAGAAGTACTCAGTCTGTTTAGAGACTTCTTCTGTTCTAGTCAACATTTAACTCTTTCAGGGTCGGTGCCATACTAGTACGTTTTACGTGCCAGGGTTGGTGCCCTACTAGTACGTGTAAATTCTATCAGCCTCAAATTAAGTGGAAATGGCTGGTAGGCTTAGATGTGAGAGAATGGGTCTGCGTGGTCAGTGTGTGCAATAGGAAAAAAAATTGCGCACCCAGTAGTGCATTGTGGGAACGCCATTTCAGTATACCTTGTCCACTATGCCTCGCAGCAAGAAACACCTTACTCCTCGATGGATTGGAACACTTTTGTTCCCCAGTGACAGTTCTAATACAGATGGGGGTCAGTGAAGATGACTTTCAAGGTTTTGAGGAGGTTGTGGCTGAAACTAATGACCATAATACCGGTAATAGTGACGAAAACCCAGATGACCCTCAACCTTTTACCTGTGGTGCTGTGGCGTCTTGTTCACGTTCAGTTGTACCAGAACGAAAGAGGAAACTCTTATTTTCCCATGTCCAGGACTCAGATGTGAGCAATAGTGATAATAGTGATAGTGAATATGAACTTCAAGCTCTTGAAAACAGTTCCAGTAGCGAGAGTGAAGTGGAATATTCGCCAGTGAAGCGTCAGTATATACGACAGTATATGCGCTCTGGTAGTGTGCCATATGCTATTCCAAGGGTTAAGAGTACATCTCAGAGTACATCCCGTGGGCATACAACAGGCACAGATAGTGAAAATGAAGATGATAGTGTTGCAATTGGGATGAGAAATGTGGATGTGGCAGCAGATGGTAGTGATTATAGTGGTGCCAGCCGTGAGGCACCAGCAGTGGGCCATGCTGTTACCCACGCCGCTGAGTCAGCTCAGCTACAACAAAGGCCACCCTCACCCACCCCCACAACCACAACCTCCACTCCCACAACCACCTGTCAATATCCAGTACCCACCAGCAGACTACACCTAGGATTGGCAGGAAGCTGACAATTTTCTTCCCAATCCTCATCAGTTTGATGAAAGTCAAAGTGGAATACGGCCATCTTGTACACTTGGGAACAATGCCACTGAACTGGAATGTTTCGAGTTATTCTTTGACGAACCCCTGATGGATATTATTGTAAGGGAAAGCAACAGATACTTCGATTACACCATGGCAAACACAATACTTTCACCAAGATCACACCTACACCAGTGGAAAGAGACAACTGTGGCTGAGATGCATCGTTTCTTTGCCACAATAATGCTTATGCCACATGTGTATAAGCACAGTGTCAAATCATACTGGTCGACAGACCGCTTGATTGCAACCTCACTTTTCAGTGATATTATACCAGTGAATCGATTTGTGCGTGCTACTGTTACGTATGCTACGCTTCTCAGACAAAACCAGGCCTGACAGAAATGACAGGTTATATAAGATTAGGAATGTGTTTGTGTATCTGAAACAGAAATTCAGTATGTATTTTTATCCCTTCAGGAAGCTTGTTGTTGATGAGTCTTTGATTCTTTTCAAAGGTAGACTGTCGTTCAAGCAGTATATACCAAGCAAGAGGAAATGCTTTGGTATAAAGTTGTTTGTACTTTGTGATTGCTACAGTGGTCTTGAATTGGATATTATTGTGTACACTGGAAGTAATACATTGCAAGATACCAGGAAGTTATTGGGTATCTGGTGATGTGGTTAGAACAATGATGGAATCATATCTTGGTAAGGGGCATATATTAGATACTGATAACTGGTACACAAGCCCCTCCCTCAGTGATGTTTTGCAAGTGAACGTGACAGATGTGTGCGGTACAGTGCGTGGAAATCGTAAGCATATGCCTAGGGTCAATGCAGGCACTCATAGAGGTCAGGTGCAGGCATTCACTGCCAATGACATCACAGCATTTCGGTGACATGACAAACGAGATGTCACACTGTTGTCATCAGTTCACCCTAATGAAATGGAAGACACTGGGAAGCAGAATAGAGACCAGTGAACCCATTCTAAAACCTGCAAGAGTTATAAGTGGTACATAAAACTCTTTTTCCATATTCTGGACATTTCCATGCTCAATGCTTATAATATGTATAAGATGAGGACCAGAAACAAACCACCATGTGGCGAATTTTGTTTGTCTGTGATCAGACAAATAATCACCAAGTACCAAGTAACAACACTTGCAATAGAAAACCGCCCATGAAATTACCAAATACCCTCTCGTCTGAGGCCTGGTGAACACTTCCTAATGAAACTGCCTGCTACTGCTTGGAAGACAAAGGCTCAGAAGAGGTGTTATGTCTGTGCATATTCAAAAAGACGCAAACAACAACGCAGAGACACTCGTTTTATGTGTGAAAAGTGTAAAACACCACTGTGCATGACACCATGTTTCAAAGACTTCCACAGGCTGCAGAACTTCTAGGAACATGTCCAGTGACTCTATATGTGTATATATATGATTGAAAAATAGTAATAAACAATATTTTACATTGTTAGTTTTCGTAAATATGTTTTGTAAACAATATAATGAGAACAAAGTTTGTGCGGTTATTGTATAGTATACAGCGAGTGGATATTTGATAAACAGCACTTACATATATTGGTCTCACAGGCCATAAAAGTTATTTGGAAAAAAAAAAAAACTAAAACTAAAAAAAAAAAAAAAAAAAAGTTTACCTGGTGACTGGCAGTCAACAATGTTGACGTAAGCGGTTCAATTTCTGTCAACTTCAAGCCTCTATATCTCGGTAAGTATTGATCGCAAAATGTTTTTTAGCCTATTATATTTAGGGAAAAAACTATCATTTCATAAGAATTTTTTTTTTTTTCAAATATTTTTCGACCCTGAGAACGAGTTTGGGAGAGGGCCTGTTGACCCTGAAAGGGTTAATGGCTCAGAAAATAGAGTCCATATGACTTTATTGTTTATGTTTATTCTAAAGGCACATTCAGTGAAGAATGATAGCCGAGTTAATCTATAAGTTGTGTGTAAGGTTTTAGTATATACAATATAACTAAGAAAAAAATACGCAAGAAATACCTTAAGTAAATAACCTGGTCTACGTTACATTAAAATTTATATTTTATCAAAGTCTTTTTGATCTCATTGATAATAATCATATCCTCAGAATAGAGTTCTTATTATGATATTACTGGAGAATAAATTCTCCTTCCCCTAGACTTACATTGCCTATTACAAATTAAGAATATCGTAATAAATGGGGACCTGCTGTCCGGGAGATTGAACTTTGTATAATAACACCTTAAAAAACACAGACTTATAAAGTAATATTTAACCCTTTCAGGGTCCAAGGCCATTTTTGGAAGGAGTGCACCAGTGTCCAAGAATTTAAAAAAAAAAAATCTTATTTTTTCTTATGAAATGGTAGAGAATATTTTTCTGAAGGTAATAAAATAAGAAGTACAAAATTTGATTGAAAATTGACGAAATTATGCTCGCGAATTTTGATGTGTCAGCGATATTTACGCATCGGTGATTTTGCCGACTTTGACTCCCATTTTACGCCAATTACATTATTCCAGTCGACCAAATTCTTAGCTATTTCACTAGTATTACTTCTATTCTATCGATTGAGCACAAGAAATTGCCCAGTCAACTGTTTCAACTACAAAATAAAGTGAATGGAAATTGGTAATTTAGCCAATTTAACTCACAGTTCAAAATATTCCAATTTCAAAATAGGGTGCAGAATAAACAATGCAGGCATTCCTGGCACTAAACTAACATTTCCTTTGTTCATTAATTATGTTTTCAGTCTTTACAAATGAATTCCATTTTGATTTTTTATTCACATAAAGAATTTTATTCAAACCAAAAAATGGAAGATTTACTGTTATGCAATATTGTAATAATTGTACAAATAATATCACCACATTTGTGAACATATATTAGACCCACTAGCTGGTGCGTATTAGACGTGTGATGTCATTTGTTTACTCTTGAACATAGGCAAAAATTTAACATTTCTGCTATTTTGAGCTCAGTTTCAAGCATTTGCAGTACTAAAACCAATCAAAATCATCTCTATATCTGTAATATATCTTCCATTCTATCAAATGAGACCAAGAAATCACAAATACAACTTTAAAAAGTGTACGAAAAAACACTGCAAAGTCACTGTTTTAATAAAAAATTGCAGTTTCAGTTTTTTTCTCTCATTATGCACTGTGTGCTGCAGGATTTGTTTTATGTGCTGCACACTTACCACATAGATGTATTCTCTCATATCTAGGCCCAAATTTGCTGAGCTCATGACGTAGAACTACGGTTTGGACCCTGAACTCAAAGCCGTAGAACTACAGCACGGACCCTGAAAGGGTTAAAAGACCCTTGTGGAATAAGATGGCTTCATTATCTGCCAGGTTTGAAGATCTTACCGTTGAACGGTTGAATACGATAACGTTACAAACATGTTGGCAAATAGCAAAGTCCCTCGGAGTCTTGTATGATAAACATTAAACCGCTGTTACCCTACGGGCTATCATTCGGAATTTACTTTTTCCAGAACCCCCATAAGAAGTCTCCGGTGAGGAAATAGCAGACGATGAAAGTTTGATCTCACAATATGACCAGCATTCATTATTAAATGACATAGGAGTGCCTTCAATAGGTACTAAAGATACATCAACGAGACCTAAGGCTCAGACAACTTGGGAAACCATAGATTTTACAGGTAGTACACCAGGAACTGCCACATTCTCTATGTTAACGGAACCTAGGGTTCCGGTGAGGAATAATTCAGAGTTTTCCGAATGGAACTCCCTTCAAATTCCTCCTGAGATACACTCTCCTGAACAATTCGAGAGATTAGAACTCTTCTTGATGCTACAAACTACGTACATTGAAGCCCAACGTAAGTTTAAACAAGAAGAGTTCGAAAGAGAATCCATCAGATATGATAGACAACTCAACCCAGGAAAAACGGAGTCTCGTCTAGAACCAAGGATCGAGACATTCAATATTCATCAAGCGGCTGCTATGGTTCCCAGATTCTGTGAGAAAAACTTTGGTACATTTTTTGAAGTCTTTGAAAATCAGGCTCAAATTATGAAGTGGCTTCGGGAACATTGGGCTCCCCTGATACACACTACTTTGACGGGAAAAGCACAGGCTAGTATGGCTTCCTTACCCTTCGAGCAATACAATCAGTACGAGATGATAAAGAAAACTGTTTTGGACGCTTATGACTTGTTGCCTGCCAGTTATTTACGGGCTTTCCGGACATTGAAGCGCAACCCACAGCAGTCCTCAGTAGAGTTTGCCCAAGGAAAACGGGCAGCGTTTGAGAGATGGCTTAGGGCTTCAAATTGCAATACAATGGAATCCCTTTCTCAATTAATTTTAAATGAAGACTTCTTTAACCCTTTGACTGTTTCGGTCGTATATATACGTCTTATGAGCCAATGTGTTTGATGTATTAAAACATATAAATTCTATCCGCTTCAAATCAAGCAGGAGAAAGCTGGTAGGCCCACATGTGAGAGAATGGGTCTCCATGGTCAGTGTGTGCAGTATAAAAAAAATCAGGCAGCCAGTGGTGCATTGTGGGAATGCCATTTCAGTAGTCCTTCTTCAGCATGCCTAGCGGTAAGAATTAGCTGACTCCTTTGCACATCTGGGACTCTTCTCTTTCCCAGTGATAGCTCTAACACAGATGGAAGTGTCTCTGAAGATGAATTTCATGGTTTTGAGGAGTTTGTGACCGAAAGCAATGCCCAGGATACCAGAAGGAAGAAAGTAAGGAAGGAAGAAAGAAAGGAAGGAAGGAAGAGATGAGAGGAAAGAAGGAAGGAAAGAAGAGATGAGAGGAAGGAAGGGAGGAAGAGATGAGAGGAAGGAAGGAAAGAAGAAGTAAGGAAGGAGGAAAGGAAGGAATTAAGAAAGGAAGGAAGGAAGAGATGAGAGGAAGGAAGGAATGAAAGAAGTAAGAAAGGAAGGAATGAAAGAAGAAAGGAAGGCAGGAAGGAAGAGATGAGAGGAAGGAAGGAAGGAAATAAGTAGGAAAGGAAAGAAGAAAGAAAGGAAGGAATGAAGGAAGAAAGGAAGGTAGGTAGGAAAGGAATGAAGGTTGTGGGGGAGAAGACATGCGACCCCATTTGTGTTGACAGGCAGTGAGGGTGGTGAGTAATGGTATATGTCATTTTGACAGTTGCCGTACCCTGACTCAGCAAATTTAGATGTCCACACACACACACACACAGCTTCAAGCTTCTAAGTGCTAATTGCAGTTGATGGAAAGTGTCCAGTCATTATATATGTGCATATATATTATAGAACAATAGTAATAAACATTTTTTTTATTGTTGGTTTGTGTAAACAAGTTTTGTAAACAATATAATGATACTAATGTTTGTGCAATTATTGTGTTGCATACGAGTGTATATAAAG
>WNWK01041025.1:0-16667 GCA_009830355.1 Cherax destructor
GATGATTACCAATTTCAGTGGCAACGGCAAGAGGGTGTGCTATATTGACACTGACAACCTGAAGAACAGGAGCTGGGTCGGGAAGAATTTACCACTCAATTTCTGCACTTTCTTCCAGACTGCACTCATTGAGGAAGTCGAAGTGACAGTTGAAACGTAATCTCGCCAGGAAGTGCATTTAGCATCACGTATGACACGGCGAGCAATTGCTCTCTTCTGCTTAAAATCAAGGAGTCTCTCTGTGGTTCTATTATACCGATACCTGCCCCACGCAGCGCGTTTTAAACGTACTGCCCGAGCACAAGCAGGAGACCACCAAGGCACGCACTTCTGAGAATGCTTGCCTGAGGTTTGGGGCAAGCAGCTTCACATAGAATGTGAAGCTGCTGTGAAGACGGAGGACGAAAAGAGATGTAAAACCTCATCAATGGAGGACGAGGAAGGAACCTCATGAAAGGCAGTAAGATGTGCATAAAGGTCCCATTTCGCCCGGTCAAATTTCCAGCGTGGGCTACGAGGAGGTGGAAAATACGAAGGGGACTTAACCCTTTCAGGGTCCAAGGGGGGTCTCCGAGATATGAAATGATAGTTTTTTTTTCTAAATCTAATAGGCTAAAAAATACATTTTTGCGATCAATACTTACCGAGATATAGAGGATTGAAGTTGACCAAAATGGAACCGGTTACAGCAACATCGCCGACTGCCTGTCACCCGGTAATAGTTTATTTATTTTTTAACATTTTATTTTGTCAAGTACCTTTTATGTCCTGTGAGACCAATATAAACCATGTTTTGAATATACAATGGTCCCTCGGTTTTCTTGTATCTCTGTTTTCGTGTATTTCAGTTTTCGTGTATTTTTTCGTGGAAAATTGCCCTCTGTTTTCGTGTGTTCCCTCCGTTTTCGTGCTCGGTCCGGAACCTGTCCACCAGTGCCGCGCACATACAAAGGCCGTAGGCCACCACCCACGCACCTCCCACGCACATTGCCACGCAGTCTAGCATTGTTTACGCTTGAGTGAACATCACCCCAGGAGTTTATACAAAATATTTATTAACAATTCATTGTTTTTGGGCCTTGATTATTGTGTGTGACGACTAAATAAGCTACCATGGGCCCAAAGAAAGCTCCTAGTGCCACCTCTTTGGTAAAGAAAGTGAGGAACACCGTAGAACTGAAGAAAGAAATAATAGAAAAATATGATAGTGGTGTATGTATTGCCGAGCTCGCCAGGTAATACAAGAAAGCCCCAACAACCATCGGTTCCCTTGTGTATAAGAGAAAAGCAATCACTGAAGCTAATGTTGCGAAAGGGGTGAATACAATAACCAAACAGAGATCACAAACAATAGAAAATATGGAGAAATTGTTGTTGCTGTGGATAAACCAAAAACTGCTAGCGGGTGATAGTATTGTGCAATCCATCATACATGAAACAGCAAGGCAGTTGCATGCTGATCTTGTCAAGAAAATGCCTGGAACCAGTGATGTTGATGAATTTAAGGCCAGCAAAGGCTGGGTCGAAAAATTTAAGAGGCGAACTGGCATACACAGTGTTGTAAGGCATGGTGAGGGTGCCAGTTCAGATAAAGATGGGGCTGAAAAATTTGTGCGCGACTTTAAAAAATATGTAGAGGCTGAAAATTTCAAACCCCAACAAGTGTTTAATTGTGACGAAACAGGCCTCTTTTGGAAGAAAATGCCAAGGAGGACCTACATCACGCAGGAGGAAAAGGCAATGCGAGGACACAAGCCTATGAAAGACAGGCTAACTCTAATGTTGTGTGGTAACGCTAGTGGGGATTTCAAAGTGAAGCCTTTACTCGTGTATCACTCTGAAAATCCCAGAGTGTTCAGGGACTACAGTGTTGACAAGAGTATATTGTGTGTGTTTTGGAAGTTTAATGCTAAGGCATGGGTCACTAGGGAAATTTTCCTGGAATGGTTTAATCAAGTGTTTGGCCCCAGTGTGAAGAAATATTTATTGGAGAATAAATTGCCACTTAAGTGCCTCCTGGTAATGGACAATGCTCCTGGTCATCCTCAAGACTTGGACGACCAAATGCCTAAGGAATTCAGATTTGTAAAAGTGAAGTTCTTGCCTCCTAACACCACTCCTCTCCTCCAGCCCATGGACCAGCAGGTCATTTCAAACTTCAAAAAACTGTACACCAAAGCAATGTTTCAAAGGTGTTTTGATGTGACCAATGACACTAAATTGACCCTAAAAGAGTTCTGGAAGGGTCACTTCGATATCTTCCATTGCATAGGCCTTATAGATAAAGCTTGGCAGGGAGTGACCTCCAGGACGATGAACTCTGCTTGGAGAAAGTTGTGGCCAGATTGTGTCCCAGATAGGGATTTTGAAGGGTTTGAAGCTAACCCTGAGGAGCCTATGGAAGTTGTGGAAAATATTGTGGAATTGGGGACTTCCATGGGGTTGGATGTGAATGGAGAGGATGTGGAAGAGTTGGTGGAGGACCACAATGAAGATCTAACCACTGAAGAGCTGCAAGAGCTTGAGCTGCGACAACAACAAAACAGATCTGAGGAAATTGCTTCAGTGGAGGAAGAAAGATGTAAGGTGCCTTCTTCAGAGATTAAGGAGATTTGTGCAATGTGGAGTAGGGTGCAGTCATTTGTGGAGGAACATCACCCTGACAAAGATGTTGCAATCCGTCTCATCAACATGTTCAATGACAATCTGTTTTCCCATTTTAGGGACATTTTAAAGAGATGCCAGACACAGAGCTCTCTGGAGAGATATTTAGTGCCACAGGTGTGCAGTGACTCTCAACCTGGTCCTAGTGGGATTAAAAGACAAAGAAGGGAAGTGACCCCAGATGAGGACTTGGTACCTAGAGTCCTTATGGAGGATTCCCTTCCAAAAATTAGGACTCTACCCTCTCCCTCCTATCTCTCTTCCATCCAGCAACATCAGTCTTCAGTAAGGGTAAGTGCCACATTCATTTCATTCATTTGTGCATGTAAATCTATCTTTAAGGCCCCCCAAAAATTTTTTTTCCAAACTTCTGGGTTTCTGGAACGGATTAATTGAATTTCCTATATTTCTTATGGGGAAAATGGTTTCACTTTTCGTGTGTTTCAGTTTTAGTGCCTCCTCTGGAACGGATTAAACACGAAAACCGAGGGACCACTCTATACACTCCTTGTATACTACACAATAACTGCTGGCTGACTGGCTGGCTGGCTGGCTGGCTGGATGGATGGCCAGCCGACTGGCTGGCTTGCTGACCAGTTGGCTGGCTGGCTTGCTGACCAGTTGGCTGGCTGGCTGGCTAGCTGACCAGTTGGCTGGCTGGCTGGCTAGCTGACCAGTTGGCTGGCTGGTAGCTGACCAGCTGGCTGGCTGGCTACCTGACCAACTGGCTGGCTGGCTGAACAGCTGGCTGGATTGATGGCCAGCCAACTGGCTAGCTGACCAGCTAGCAGGCTGGCTGGGTGGCTTGCTGACCAGTTGGCTGGCTGGCTGGCTAGCTAGCTGACCAGTTGGCTGGCTAGCTAGCTGACCAGTTGGCTGGCTAGCTAGCTGACCAGTTGGCTGGCTGGCTAGCTGGCTGGCTGGCTAGCTGGCTTGCTGGCTGACCAGCTGGCTGGCTGGCTGGCTACCTGACCAGCTGGCTGGCTGGCTGAACAGCTGGTTGCATGAATGGCCAGCCGGCTGGCTTGCTGGCTGACCAGCTAGCCGGCTGGCTGACTGACTGGCAGGGAAAATACAATAATAATAATAATAATAAAATAATAATTATTATTATTGTTGAAGCATGGTGTGTGTTTCAGTCTTATCAGTAATCTAATTACAGCAGTGACATTGATGAGGGGTGAGGGTCCTCTTATCTTATTATCAGCTAAACTAATTAGTTTTGACATTTGATGTGGGTACCCTGCCTTGCCTGCCTGCCTCCCTGCTTCCCTCCCTGCATCCCTGCCTGCCTCCCTGCCTGCCTCCCTGCCAGCCAGCCAGTCAGCCTCGCCTTATCACCAAACTAATGTGTGATGACATTTGACAAATGAGTGTACACTGCCTTCCCTTTATTTGTTTTCACTGTTTTATCTGCCTGTCTGTTTGTCTCTCTTTCTGTCTCTCTCTGTCTCAGAGACAGTCACTATTGAACCAACATTGCCACATCTGAGTCCTGATATATTATTTGTCAGTCTGGATTTTTTGGATTATCCTAGGTAATTTACACTATGTATTTATCCTAGGTTATTTACACTATGTATTTATCCTAGGTTATTTACACTTTGTATTTATGTGTACATGTGTTACAGAGCCAGCTAGCTAGCCAGCCGGCCAGCCTGCCTGCCTGCCTGCCTGCCAGCCTGCCTTCTGTCACTGTAAGCTCAGTGATGGTTCATAGGGTATAACCGTTTCTGCTCACGTGATCAACCGATGATCAACTGTTAGCCCAATGTCAAAGGTCACCCATTTCAAAGGTCAACCCTTTGAATGCTATGAGCCCTGCTCGGGGCAGTGCCTCAGTTACCATCCAGACACCGTGTAGAGAAGACATTAGGCCTGAACTGAAGCACTGCCCCGAGCAGGGCTCATAGCGTTCAAAGGGTTGACCTTTGACATTGGGCTAACGGTTGATCATCGGTTGATCACGTGAGCAGAAACGGTTATACCCTATGAACTATCACTGAGCTTACAGTGACACTTCCCCCCATTGTCTTCCCCACCCACCCAACTGTCTTCCCCACTCCCCCCACTGCCTTCCCCACCCACCCCACTGTCTTCCTCGCTCCACCCATTGCCTTCCCCACTCCCCCCACAGCCTTCCCCACCCACCCCACTGTCTTCCCCACCCCCCACTGTCTTCCCCACTCCCCCCACTGCCTTCCCCACTCCCCCCTCTGCCTTCCCTACCACTCACACTGCCGGAGTGAGGTATTCCTTACCACATGGCTTGGTGACAAAGGACCACTGAATTACCACTCCCACAATGCAATGCAGGTGCATAGATTTGTTTCCTACTGCGCACACTTACCACATAGACCCATTTTAACACATGCAGGCTTACTAGCTCTCTCCCCCTTGATTTGAAGGCGCTAGAATTTATGCATACTAGTACGTCAATAACCCCAGTGCATAAGCCGTACTAGTATGTCAATAACTCTGAAAGGGTTAAGGATGATTGAGAAATGATCGCTGTCATGTAAGTCCGGGAGGACAGACCAGGTGAAGTCAAGGACAGTTGAGGAAGAGCAGATGGAGAGATCGATGCAGGAGAAAAAATGAGTTTGAGGATCAAAATGGGTAGGAGTACCCATATTTAAAACATGGATGGGGAAAGAAGCAAGAAATGCCTCCAACTGAACGCCACTGGAGTCACAGTGCGACCCTCCCCAGAGAAAATGGTGTGCGTTAAAATCGCCAAATAATAGAAGGGGTGGCGGCAAGGAAGAAACCAGAAAATCAATACCTGGGGTAGACAATGCCCACGAAGGGGAGAGATATAAAGAACAGAGTTTATACCACTTATTCAAGTGGATACGGGCTGCGGTGTAATGAAGAGAAGAATGAACATAGAGCTGATGGTATGGAACACCAGTGTGTATAAGAAGAACACTTTCGTTAAAGGTTCCATCGGAAAAAGGATCCGATGAATACAACAAATCATAGCCTGAAAAGGGCCAGATAACAGCAGATTTTAATTTGGGTTCTTGCAAACAGACCCCAACAGGAAAAAACTAGGAGAGCAACACCTGAAGCTCACCCCGGTTACCCCTGAGGCCTCGGATATTCCACTGCAAATAAGCCGTGATTTATAGAAAGAAAGATAGAAGTCGAAGTTAGAGGTATCTATGGACTAGGGTTAGAAAAGTCCATGTGTGGAGGCAGCGGAAAACTCGTAATCAGAGAAGGAGTGGGACGCTGTGAAGGAAGGAGGGGTGTAGACGGAGAAGAGAGAGGAGGAGGAACCGAAGGTGGAGTGGTGTCCATCAACGTTCCAGACTCTGTAATAAATTCTGCGATAGCTTCCAGTGTTTCAGAAGACAAAGATGCAGAATGTGGGACTACATTAGAAATGGAAGGAGAGTTGAACAACCATCGGGGAGACTATAGACTGTACTAAAGTAGAGGGCTAGGAGATAGAAGAGGAAACTGTCGAAGGGGCTTGGGAGGGGACAGGAGTGGAAGCGGCCTGGGGAGGGGCAGTCAAGGAAGGAACTTGGGAGGGGACAGGGGATGATGATATTGTACGAGGAGGAGGATGAACCTCCACACACGCTACAGAACTAGTCGGAGGCGAAGAACCCGGCAATGGGGATTTTTTGCCGGACTAATGAGAAGAAGGGGGCGGTAAGGATTAGGTGGTGGACGAGGGCGTGTAGACACAGAACTGTGCAAGTGAGGAGAGGAAGGGGTGTGGACAGTATGGGATGCTGAGGTAGGGACCTCGGAGCGAAGAACAGCAAAAGGATTCGAGACAGGGGTGACTGAGGATGGGGCGACCACAGAGGAAGCCCCGGAAGTTGGGACCCCAGAAGTGGGGGGACGTTTAGCAATAAGAGAATAGGAAATACGGGGAAGTCTCCCTTGAAGGCGTAGATGAGAGACGGCCATAGCATAAGAGAAGCCTTCCGCCTCTTTAAGACAACGGATTTCCCGCTCATTTAGATAAACCTGACAACGTGAAAGTATGATGGATGCGCCTCATGACAGTTAAGGCAAGAGGGAGGTAGATTACAAGAAGGACTGGCATGGTCGTCGGCACCACAGACTGGGCATTCAGCCATGGACCTGCAATATTTCGCTGGATGACCAAAACGCCAGCAGTTTCTACACTGTTGTGGTGTAGGGGTCACCTGTCGAACTTGTAACCGGTGACCTGCAATGTAGACTGAGGGTGGAAGTTCACGGCAATCAAATGTCAAACGAGCTATATTGCAAGGATAACGTCTTCGCTTATGGGCAGGGATGACAAGTGTCAACTTTGAGGATAGGGAGGTCTTGGAGCTCAAGCTGCTCCAGAATGTCATCACCACATGTCTGGAAATTCCGTTGGACAATGGTGTAGGGTAAAATGACAGTACCACTACAAGAATTGAGAGAGTGATGTTTGTCAATAGTGATAGGAATAGTATCTATGGTCGTAAGGAGGGAAAGATCGCGAGCTTGGCCAGCATTCTGGACCGTGATGATGCAAGTGCCGCTCTTGAGAGCATGAAATGAGATATCTTTACCTACATGGCGTAGGAGAGCTTTACCAATACTATGATCGGAAAGATAGGCATTAGGAGAGGTAGGTCGTAGAGTAAAAAACTTTGTCCATTGAGTAGTGCGAAACAAAGTGTTTAATGGGAGTGCGTGACGTGCTGGTCGTTTCTGAAATAAATGAGAAGGAAGTGTCGAATCATCATGTAAGGGTCTTGGTCGTTTGGATGTGGGACCGGAGGTGGTCCGACGTGTGATGGGCGAGCGATCCGAAAATTGCCGCACCGTTGAGGGAGAAGCCGGAATCAAGGTCAGAGAAGAGCGAAGGTCAGACGTGTCAAAAGGGCCGGTCGGAACCCCGGTACCTGAAGCAGGTGACGAACCGGCACCAGCAAGAGGTACAGGGGTATTAGAGATGTCCAAAGAGTTGTCCATTAACGAGGTAGGGTCAGAACTAGGTGCGGTATCAAGAAGGGGCCCAGGGGTAGGTTCACGGATTAGGGCATCCATGGTTAGGTTATTTCTTTCTTTTTTTTTTTAAGAAAAAAAAAGAAAGAAAAGAAAATGAAAATAAAAAAAGAATAAAAAAAGGGGGGAACGTGGAGAAATAGCTCCTAGGAGGAATGAAAGGGGCGTCAATCCCCCTCCGCACCCAAGAGGACCTCAACACCGCAAGTAGTGCAGATGCTGCATGGAACCCGTGCCATACCCTACCCTTCATGCCAGTAAACCAGCAATCCGGGATAGCAACCTCACATCCACCGAGCCACCTCGGCGGACAAAAGAGAGGGCGGCCGGATATCCGCCACAAAGCATACTGCCTTCGGCCACCACCCCCGGAATCCGAAAGGTGGCCTCCAGAGATACACCCGTCGCCCGAAAAATACCCAAAGCCACCCCCGGGAGACCGGAGAGGGATCGGGACATCCCCAGGCGATCCAGATTCCACGGCAAACTACACCACCGCCAAGAACCTCAACGGAATGGGATGGACCACGGTACCCTCCCCACTACCTAGGAACTAGAATGCCTGTGGAGGGAAGCTCCCAGGGTAAAAATGGGAAGGAGATAAGGGAGGAATGAGGAGGAGGAAAGGGAAAAGGGAGGATGGGGAAAAGGGAGGGGGGATTGGGGGGTAATTAGGTTCGGTCTGAGGAAGAAGACCAAGAGGTCCAATTCCTCAGACCGATAGCCTCTTTACAGCGACAAGGATCCCCCCTTAAAGAGGATGAAACATCTGAACAACTGGAAGCCCAGAAATCATTTTAACAGTATTCCTTATAATGTAAGTGAGAAAGGTACATCCATAATTTATACCTGGAAAATCCTGGAAGGAGTGGTTCCAAACATGCACATTGAAATAATGGAAATTACTCCATATGAAAACAGCAGACTTGGCAGATGGTGCAGAGTGCCTCCAATAAAAAGCACAGGTGCAGAAAGAACACTAATAGAAAACTCAATGAGCATGAGAGGCACATGAATTTCAATGAACTCTCTTCATGCATTAGAGGAATTACTAACAATCCTTTTATTGTCTTCAAAATGGAACTTAACTCCTCAAATTGATTCCTGTTCAGCTGGGTTGTGGCTCATATGTTAGACTGTGTACATCCAACACTAAAAGCCCTAGATGATCAGGTCTTGATTTACCAGGAGGCCTGGTATGGAATCGAGATGTGGGGATGTTGACCCTTGGAATCATTCTTCAGGTATTTAGTATACTACTACTAATATATTATTACTACAACTACTACTTCCTCTTCCCCATTTTTCTCCTCTTCTGTCTTCTGCTCTTCTCTTCTTTTCTTTTGTTTTGCCTCGGTTATGATTTAACAAAGGTCCAGGGCAATCCAAAATATCATAAACTTCTTCCTATTAGTTTAAGTAACTTTTTAAAACAGAGAGTGGGAAGGAATGAAAGTGGTAGAGTGAGGGAGGTAAAGGTGTATGAGAAAGGTAGAGGGATAAGGAGAAATGGAATGGGAAGGAGGGAGGGAGTGTGAAGAAAGGGAAGAGGACTTGTCTGAATACATTTATTTTAATTTTAGTGTTAAAATAATTTAAATTAGATTGGACAATGGAGGAGTTGAAACAAATCAACTGAATAATGATGGAAGCTAAATAACAGATCAATGGATAATGGGTAGTTGAGTGCAAATACATTCTTCCAAATTGTTAGTTATTATTATTATCTTCACAAGTACCATACCTATAAGAATTATTCACCACTGACTTATATGATAAACATTTGAATTAATATAATGTTATTTAGAAATTTAATAAAGGTACTGAAATTTTCATGCTGACAAGAGTGTTGGCAGTTTTATGTCAAATTTGTTGTGTAAATTCAGCAAATAGACTGATACAATTATATTGTGCATCTTTCAAGTAAAGAGCATTTTCATCTTTAAAACACATATCCCAAGACAGTGAACATCTGGTTTCTATCCCAAGTCCATTTACTTGTCATACTAAAATAAATTCAAAAGACACACACTCTGAACACTAATGTGGGTTTTCTCCTTTAAAGTTCCTTCTCTTCTAGATAATAAAAACACTTAGAATTTTTGTCCCATGTGAGTTCTGATATGAACTGCAAGATAAGATTTTGCTGTAAAACATTTTAGGCACTCTGAACACTGATATGGTTTCTCTCCTGTGTGATTTCTCATGTGAATCACTAATTGAGAATTTTGTGAGAAGCCTTTGAAACATACAGAACAACAATATGGTTTGACTGCTAGATGAGTGTGTATGTGCGTTGCCAAAGCAGATTTTTGTGAAAAATTTTGTAAGCACACTGAACAATGATATGGTTTATCACCTGTATGATTTCTCATATGTACTACTAAATGAGACTTTGTTGCAAAGGCTCTTATACACTCTGAACACTGAAATGGTTTTTCTCCTGTATGAGATCTCATGTGAATCACTTTAGCAGATTTGTTTGGTAAGCCTTTTAAACACACTGAACATTGATATGGTTTATAACCTGTATGATTTCTCATATGTAATACTACTTGAGATTTTGTTCTAAAGAATTTTAGACATACTGAACACTGAAAAGGTTTATCTACTGTGTGAATTATTGTGTGTTTGATAAGAACAGATTCACTTTTAAAAACTTTTAAACATATGGAACACTGATATCGTGTTTTTGCATGAATCCCCACATGTCTCTCTAAGTGTGACTTTCGAAAAAAGTTTTTCAGACATTCAGAACACTGATATGGTTTTTCTCCTGTATGAATCCTCTCATGTCGTGTTAAGTGTGATTTTTGTTTAAAGACTTTCAGACAATCTATACACTGATATGGTCTCTCTCCAGTGTGACTTCTCATATGTATCTCTAGATAATTTCTTCTTGCAAAGGCTTTTATACATTTAGTACACTGAAATGGTTTCTTTCCAGTGTGATCTGCCATGTGTATCTTCAGAGCAGAGGACTGGCGATATTTTTTTTTACACAATGAGCAGTGATATGGTTTTTCGCCGGTGTGAATTCTAATGTGTGTTTCTAACTTACATTTACTACTAAAGTCTTTTAAACACTGTGAACACTCATACGAGGCAGTGGTTCCTGGATCCATCATTGGATATGATGGTCTAATATTAAGATGACAGGTATTTAGCTTTTATTAATTTTGAAGAAATTATAAAGTTTTTTTCTTCTCAGGTATTTAACCTCAAGCTTACCTAACAAGTTTTGAAGCACTACGAGCACCGTTAATTTCCTGGTGGTTTTTATTCGTCAGGAAACAACACAATGTCTCCTGACACGGGTCTTGATCTGATGACCCATTATGGGTTAAGCATGTGCTGGTGTATCTGAACTAGGGTTTACACCCTATTTAAAAAACAAAGGATCATTACATGGCAATGTATCCTAAGACAATGCAAATCCCTGTTTTATGAGAAGTCCACTGTATTTTAAAAGTAGATTTTCTTTCTTGTCTATATTCCTTAAAGATACACTAGAAAATATTTTGTGAGAAGGCACTCTAAATACTTTTATTGTACTGGATACTACAATTCAAATATCTTAAATGAAATACTGTAACCAATATGAATTTGCATGAAAAATATTAATAAAAACCTCAAAATAGTTTCTTTTCAATACAGTCTGCTTGCTTTCTGCATTGAAAGCTTTTAGTAGTTTTAGTCATGGAATGAATAATAAAAAAAATTAACATCCTTGAGTCATAAAGCCCATAAATTTGTTGCTGTTTAAACAGCACTAGCAGTTTTTAAAACTCACCAGTGTTGTATCTTTTTCAAATGTTGTTTCTATTGTAGTTAATGACACACTACACAAATTTATAAAGAAAATACTCATTAGAAACTCTTCGATAATTGTCAAGTCAAGTTTTGGTTTCAAAATGGCTGTCTTTCCCAAAGAGTCACAATTGAATAATAAAACTTCATAAACAGTTAACACTGAAGATTTCACAAAAACTAAATACATTTAAATTTAAAATGTACCATTTCATTAAATCAGGAAAGACTCGTTAAATAAAAGTTAATAATGAAAATCGAACATTTCAGACGAATGGTACACAGGACAATATTTGAGTAGAAAGATTTAGCATTCACAGACTTGTTAGGGTGTGCATGTAGTAGTCAGGATGTTGAGGAGAGCTTTAGATGATGGCACTACACACAGCATTTCTGACACGGGTGTACTGAAGAAACTCATTGATAGCATACTATGTATAAAATATTTCAGATATATGAGCTCTAACGCACTGCTGCCGATCAAAGTTGACTTCTTTTACCGCAGGAATAAGCTGCAATAGGAAAGAACGAGAGATTAATAAGATGTTCCTAAATATGTAAAATATTTGAATTCCTTGCGGAAGTTTTACTGCAGTGACGTTAATATTTATAAGGACATTTGTAATAAGTAATGCATATTTTAAGAAAAAGAGAATAAATAAGTATACAAGATATGATATAGAACGTAATGAAAGTAATTTGTTAGATTATGTATTGGAGGATAAAGGGTTGATGGGTAGACTTCAAGATGTGCACATTTATACAGGGGCAACAGATATATCGGATTATTATTAAGTTGTAGCTACAGTTAGAGTAAGAGGTAGATGGGACAAAAAGAAAATGGCAACAGTAAAAAAGAGGTGAAAGTTTATAAACTATGGGAGGAAGAAGTTACGGTGAGATATAAGCAACTATTGGGAGAAAAGTGGGCTACTGAGAGTATAGGTAGTGTGGGGGTTGAAGAGGGATGGGATAGTTTTCAAAATGCAGAAGTTTGCGGCTGTAGGAGGGTGGGTGCAGGAGGAAAGAGGAGTGATTGGTGGAATGATGAGGTAAAGGGTGTGATAAAACAGAAAAAGATTGTTTATGAGAGGTTTTTACAGAGCAGAAGTGATATAAGAAGGATGGAGTATATGGAGAATAAGAGAGAGATGAAGAGAGTGGTAAGAAAATGCAAAAGGAGAGCAAATGATAGAATGGGTGAGGCACTGTCAACAAATTATTAATTGCTGAGAATAAGAAACGTTTTTGGAGTTAAATAAGTTAACCCTTTCAGGGTCCAGAGGCCAAATTTCAATGTGTGTGCCAGGGTCCAAGAAATTTTGAAAAAAAAAAATTATTTTTTTCTAACAGAATTAAAGATACAGTGGACCCTCGGTTAACGAAATTAATCCGTTCCAGGAGCTCTTTCTTAATCTGAATCTTTCGTTATCTGAAACCTTATTTCCCATAAGAAATAATGTAAATACAATTAATTCGTTCCACAAAAAAATAATCACTCAAAATAAAAAAAAATAACATTTACAGTGGTACCCCGACTTACGATATTTTTCATTCCAGAATGCTGTTCAAGTGCCATTACCAAACGAATTTATCTCCATAAGAAATGATGTAAAATAGACTAGTCCTTTTAGAAACCCCCAAAATTATACTTACAAAAGCATTTAAAAAAATAAACTTACATAAAAGGGTGAGTTTGGGGACCATCGTAAGTCGGGGTACCACTGTACTTACCTTTATTGAAGAGACTTGCAGGCATCTGGAAGATAGTATAGATGATGACTGGAGCAGGTGTTAGTGGTTGGAAGGGGAATCCCCCTCCAAAAGGACTTCAGGTGACAAGTCCCTCTCTGGGGTTACTTCCCTTCTTGGTCTTTTAATGCCACTAGGACCAGCTTGAGAGTCACTAGACCCCTGCCTGGTGAAGTAGCTGTCCAGAGTCCTCTGTTTCTGGCGACTTCAACACTTTTCTGAAGTACAACATGGCTCTGTCACTGAAGTGGTTGCACAGAAGGCTCATTTCAGCTTGCTCAGGGTGGTACAGTGGTACCCCGGTTTACGATGGTCCCCAAACTCACCCTTTTATGTAAGTTTATTTTTTTAAATGCTTTTGTAAGTGTAATTTTGGGGGTCTAAAAGGACTAGTCTATTTTACAACATTTCTTAAGGAGATAAATTCGTTTGGTAATGGCACTTGAACAGCATTCTGGAATGAAAAAATATCGTAAACCGGGGTACCACTGTATCTTTCAACAAATGTCTGCAACTCATTCCACTTTGTACACATCTCCTTAAGCACTGAAGGAGGCACCTCCTTATCTCTCTCTCTCTCTCTTCCTGTGAAGCAATAACCTCAGCTGTTGTTTGTTGCTGTTCCAGATGAAGCTCTTGCAGCTCTTCAGTTGTTAGCTCTATCCTGTGCTCCTCCACCAACTCTTCCACATCCTGCACCAGTAAAGGCTTCACTTTAAAATCACCACTGGCATTGGCACAAAACATAAGAGTTAGCCTGTCTTTCATAGGCTTGTGTCCTGGCTGTGCCTTTTCCTCCTGAGTAATGTAGGTCCTGTTGGGCATTTTCTTCCAAAACAGGCCTGTTTCATCACAATTAAACACTTGTTGGGGGAGGAATTGTTCAGCCTTTACGAACCCCTTGAATTCGTGCACAAATTTTTCAGCTGCACGTTTGTCTGAGCTGGCTGCCTCACCATGCCTCACAACATTGTGTATGCCACTACGTTTCTTAAACTTCTCAAACCAGCCTTTGCTGGCTTTAAAATCACTCGCCTCACCACTGGTTCCAGGCATTGTCTTCACAAGATCTGCGTGCAACTTCCTTGCCTTTTCACAAATTATCGCCATAGAAATACTATCACCCGCTCTCTGTTTTTCATGGATCCACACCAACAACAACTTCTCAACCTCATCCACTGTTTTCGATCTTTGTTTTGTTAACAAATTAACCCCTTTTGCAACATTAGCTTCCTTGATCTCATTTCTCTGTGCCAGGATAGTGCCGATAGTAGATGGATTTTTCTTGTACATCCTGGCAAGATCACTCAGACGTACACCACTCTCATATTTTTCTATGATTTCCTTCTTCAGTTCGATGGTGTTCCTCACTCTCTTTACCACAGGGGTGCCACTAGGAAGCTTCTTTGGACCCATGGTGACTTATTTCACAGTTGAAATAACTAAACCACCAAAAAAGACACCAAATATATTGTGAATCTTTGAAAGAGCACGCTAGGTAATGTTCTCTCAATGGTAAACAACGCTTCACTGGCGTCCTGCGCTTGCGCGGAGCAGGCGGACACGTCTAATACCTTTCGGTAACCGAGGATTTTTTCGCTAACCGATTACGAAAAAAGCTTTCGTTTTCCGAAATTTTCGTTAACGGGACCTTTCGTTAACCGAGGGTCCACTGTAATAATTTTGTGAAGATAATGAAACAAACAAACAAAATTTCCGATCAGTAGTTACCGAGATATAGTCATGAAGTTGACCCTCAATGACCGGGTGGCAGCAACATTGGCAACTTCCGTAAAGTCGCATTTTTTTATTTTACGTTTTTGTTACTTTTATTTTTCTTTTCTAATATTTTTTTTCCAGTAACTTTTGTGGTCTGTGAGACCAATATAATGTATAATGTATAATTGTACACTCATTGTATTCAACACAATAACTGCACTAATTTGTTTATCATTATATTGCTTACAAAACTTGTTTACAAGTTTATTGTAAACAAAATGATGAAAATATTAGGGAGGTATTGTGTGGAATACAATGGTACCATATGGTACCATATGTACAGGGAATCATATGTACAGGGTACCATAGTACAGGGTACTATGGTACAGGGTACCATATGGTACAGGGTACCATATGGTACAGGGTACCATATGGTACAGGGTACCATATGGTACAGATACAGGGATCCCAATGGAAATAAGTCACCCTGACTTTTTTGGGTTATCCTAGGATCTTTACACATATGCTGTTGCATTGGGCTGGTGCAGTGCTACATGCTCGTGGCACAATATGGTACTATATGGTACTGTTGTATTTAACACAACTGCACTAATATTTTCATCATTACAGTGGACCCCCGGTTATCGGCCATAATTCGTTCCATAATCTTGTTCGAGTGCCGATACCGAACGAATTTATTCGAGTGCCGATACCAAACGAATTTATTCCCATAAGGAATACAGTGGTCCCTCGACTAACGAAATTAATCCGTTCCAGGAGCTAGCTCTTTACACGAATTGCTCGTAATTCGAAACCTTATTTCCCATAAGAAATAATGTAAATACAATTAATCCGTTTCCACCCAAAAATTTTCACCAAAAATTCATTTTTTTAAAGAATAAATACTATAGTTTTACATACAGAAAACAATGAGAAATAAATATAAAGCACTAATTTCAATGGATAAATGAACATTTGAATAAGTTTTACCTTTACTGAAGACTCTTGTTGGCATATGAGACAGGAGAGTTTGTTTGGAGGCAGGACTAGATAGCCCTTCAATACGACACTAATATAAACTCTGCGGCTTATTTATCTAGCACAATTCATCTAATATGACATAATAAACAATATTAATAACATAGAAATATGATATAAACTCTAGAATGAATAAAACATGTCATTACGAATCTGGAAGGACTGGTGGAGTGTGTGTTGGTGTTATTGTTGGGTATAAGGACTGGTGGAGTGCGGTGTTGTTGTTGGGTATAAGGACTGGTGGAGTGTGGTGTTGTTGTTGGGTATAAGGAGGAGATGGTGGCAGAGTACGGCGCTCTTCTCAGTGTCCCTATACTAATCTCAAACAACATTGTAGAAGTTAAGTTTTGTGTCGTCATTTTCTATCGATTAATCGCTTAACTTACTTAAGTATGTAAGTTTATTCAGGTATACACAAATCCAGTTATACATAGATTATCATACATAGCAGCATATGTGTAGAAAACCTAGGATAACCCAAAAAGTCAAGACAGAGTGACTTATTTCCATTGCTACATTTATCACTGGCTGGTGCAATAGCCTTTATCGACTTGTGAAGCTTCTTTGGGCCCATGGTGACTTATTTCACAGTGACAATCAATGAACCAGCAATAAACACAACAAAAATACAGTGGACCCCCGAGTAACGAACACCCCGGAAATCGTACAATTATGTAAGTATAATATTGTAAGTG
>WNWK01041026.1:0-16667 GCA_009830355.1 Cherax destructor
ATTCACTGCATAGTATTAGGACTAGTCACGGTTATTGTGGACTATGTATCATTCTTGGGGTTTTGTTATTTGTTATCAGTGCACACTGTACATTTTATTTGCAGTTAACAGCATAGCATTAGAACTAGAGCTAATGTTATTGTGAACTTGCTATGGCATTATTGGGGTTTGGTTTTTGTGGACTCTGTATCAAGCATAAGGGGGAAGGGGACAGGAGTTCACTAATTGTAGATAAATGGTTAGGGGTATGTTTTTCTGATATATGCATAGCTTATTAAAGGAAATTGCTGTTGCGCAATTTGTAACATGTAATTATTGAACGTTTCGGAACTGTAAAATGTAATTTTAAATGTAATTTTAATTTTTGTGAACTGTAAAATTTATTTGCAGTCGTCAATGAGTATCACTGTATATCCTTAGGAATAGAGAATATGTTATGGTGGACTGTATTTCATTATTTGGGTTTATGTTTTGTGGACTCTGTATTTATTTATTAGGGGAAAGGGGACAAGAGTTCACTGGTGGTAGAGTAAGGGTTTTAGGGCATAGTTTTCTGAGGTTTTCTGATATTTTCGATATTTTCACTGTTTAACCAAAGAATTGCTGTTGTATAATTTGCTACATGTATTTTGCATGTTTGACTTATAAATGTATATTTATTGGAAACTAATAAAATGTAAAAAAAAAAAAAAAAAAACTCTTCCAGCGACTCTCAGCACCTGTGCTACATCCTCTCACTCGAAATTTCTTGAAAGGGTCAAATCATTATTGTATTATTCAAATTTACACATGCTGAATTTAGGAAAATTCAAATTTTTTCACGTTATGTACACTAAGCTTACATAAAACTTACTTTCTTAAAAGCTGGTTAATCTTAGAAAAAAGTTTAGATTGATTTTTGGCTTTTGTAGGTTCCATTTTTTTCTGACAAAATTTGAAATATTGTTTTTCATGTTATAATTCCTGTACTCACCTAGTTGTACTTACCTAGTTGTGGTTGCAGGGGTCGAGACATAGCTCCTGGCCCCGCCTCTACACTGGCCGCTACTGGGTCACTCTCCTGCGCCATGAGCTTTATCATACCTCTTCTTAAAGCTATGTATGGAACCTGCCTCCACTACATCGCTTCCCAAGCTATTCCAAGCTATTACCACTTCAACAGTTCCATGTTGGTTACCAAATACCGCAACATCTGAGTGGCTTCAAGCTTAATGTGGCTTTTGGTCCCTCTGAAAGATTTGAGCTAAATTTAGTCTGTGTATATTCTAATTTAACATTTTTATTGAAGAAATCTGGATATTGATTCCCTTCAAATCTTCAATGCTAATATTTAACTGCATTATCAACATAAGCCATTTATGGCATTTTATTGTAAAGACATTTCACCCACCATAGACTATTTGTCCATATTTTACATACTGTGAATTGATGAAAGTCCTTAATGGGCGAAACCTCTTTTAAATTAAATGCATAATCGTCATTGTTTTATTTACATAGCTTGCCGTAAGTCAGGTACATCAAGATCAAGGCTACACGAGTTTTTTTTTTAACACTTAAATGTTAAACAGGTCCTTGGGGCAAGAATGCGTCTTTGGTGCCTGTGTTTAAACTGTGTAACTGTGTGTGTGAACAAGCTTCATTATCATAGTTACCAAATGTACACATCTTAGTTTGTTTTTACCTTATGTTTCTCTTAACAATAATGTAAATAAACCATTGCATACTGCATTATGCAAATAGCTTAAGACTATGTCTATTATTAGTATTATCATGGGGAAGCCTTCCACCCCCCACAGGTGGGTGGAAGGCATTCAGGCTTAATTCACGGAACTGAAACACAGATCCAATTCTCTAGATCAAGAGCCCCTCACCAGCATCAAGGAACCTCCCTTGAGGGGCCGAAACTTTGTCTATGAGAAGTTCTGAAAGTGCTTGTGTGAGGGTTGAGGGCTGTCACTAGGATGAGGGGAGGGGGGATGACCGCTGGTCACATGACCTCCAGTTGACTGGCTGGGGTTACCCTGATTTACCAGTCAGTGTAAACTTGGAGTTGAATGGGTGTGAGTGTAGTGTCTGACTGACGTCACATTGAGTGGTATATCTCATCATCAGTCCGGTAGGTTGAGTAGTTATGTACAGTACATACGAGTTTAGCGCTTAGTTAGGATTAATAATATGTACAGTAACCCACCAGGGGTTACTGATATTTACTGGGCCGGGGAGCGCGTTGACCCCTGAAACCTCTCCAAGTATACATTTGAAATTTGGTGGGGCAGATATCTTTTTTTTATTAATTTATTACCTTGAGACCTGGAGTTTAACTGGACAGGGTTTCGGGGGTCAACGCCCAGGCGGCTCGGTCTTAGACCAGGCCTCATGGTGGATCAGGGTCTGATCAACCAGGCTGTTACTGCTAGCTGCACGCAGACTGACGTACCAACCATAGCCTGGTTGGTCAGGTATTGACTTTAGGTGCCTGTCCAGTGCCTTCATGAAGACAGCCAGGGGTATATTGGTAATCACTCTTATGTATGATGGGAGGCAGTTGAACAGTCTTGGGCTATGGACACTTATTGTGATGTCTCTCAATGTACTCGTGGCGCTCCTGCTTTTCATTGGGAAAATGTTGCATCTCCTGTCGAGTCTTTTGCTTTCATAGGGAGTGATTTTCGTGTGCAAGTTTGGTACCAATCCCTCTAGGATTTTCCAAGTGTATATTATCATGTATCTTTCTCGCCTGCGTTCCAGGGAATACAGATCAAGGATCTTCAACCGTTCCCAGTAATTTAGGTGCCTTATCGTACTTATGTGTGCCGTGAAAGTTCTTTGTACACTCTCCAGGTCAGCAATGTCGCCATCCTTGAAAGGGGCCGTTAGTGTACAGCAGTATTCCAGCCTAGAGAGAACAAGCGATTTGAAGAGAATCATCATGGGCCTGGCGTCCCTAGTTTTGAAGGTTCTCATTATCCATCCTATAATTTTCCTAGCAGATGTTGTAGGTACATTGTTGTGGTCTTTGAAGGCAAGATCCTCTGACATTATCACTCCCAGGTCCTTCACATTACTTTTTCGCTCTATTGTGTGGTTAGAATTTGTCGTATACCCTGAGTAGTTGAAAGTATATCTGAGTAGTTGAAAGTATATCTGAGTAGTTGAAATTTCTCCCCATTGAACTTCAAATTGTTTTGAGTGGCCCATTTGAAGATTTGGTTTATGTCCGCTTGGAGTCTTGCGGTGTCTTCGATGGAGGACACTGCCATGGCAATCCAGGTGTCATCAGCAAAGGAAGACACGGAGCTGTAGCTTACATCTCTGTCTGTCAGATATGAGGATGATGAATAGAATGGGAGAGAGTACTGTGCCTTGTGGAGCAGAGCTTTTCACAGTAGCTGCCTCAGACTTTACTGTTTACTATTACTCTTTGTGTTCTATTTGTCAGGAAGTTATAGAACCATCTACCAACTTTTCATGTTATTCCTTTATCACGCATTTTGCTCCTGTTATACCATGGTCACACTTGTCGAAAGCTTTTGCAAAGTCTGTGTATACTACATCTGTATTTTGTTTATCCTCTACAGCATCCAGGACCTTGTCATAGTGGTCCAGTAGCTGGGACAGGTAGGGGCGACCTGCTCTAAACTCGTGTTGCCCTGTGTTGTGCAATTGATGGGTATCTAGGTGGTTGGCGATCATGCTTCTTAGAACCCTCTCAAAGATTTATATGATATGGGATGTTAGTGCTATCAGTCTGTAGTTCTTTGCAATTGCTTTACTGCCACCTTTGTAGAGTGGGGCTATGTCTGTTGGTTTTAGTGAGTGTGGGATGATCCCTGTGTCCATGTTCCCTCTCCATAAAATCCTGAAGGCACGCAACAGGGGCTTCTTGCAATTCTTGATGAACACGAAGTTCCATGAGTCTGGGCCTGGGGCAGAGTGCATGGGCATGTCATTTATTGCCTTTTCAAAGTCTTGTGGAGTTAGGATAATATCCGAGATTTTTGAGATGACCAAATTTTTTGTCTCGTTCATAAAGAATTCATTTGGATTGTCGACCCTTAGTTTGGGCAGTGGCTCGCTGAACACTGAGTCGTATTTTGACTTTAGTATCCCAATCATTTCTTGGCTGTCATCTGTGTATGTACCATCTCTCCTAAGCAGGGCCCAATACTGGATGTTGTTTTTCCCTTAGATTTGTCATAAGAGAAGAAGTATTTTTTTCAATTTTTTTTATGGCTTTTAAGTTCTTCCTGCGATTCTTGTCTCCTGTAAGATTCCTTCAGCTTAAGTTCGATATTTGCAATTTCATTGACCAGTGCCTCTCTACGTATTTCAGATACATTGGCCCCTCTCAACAGCTCTGTGACTCTTTGCCTTCGTCTGTATAGGGAGCGTCTCTCTCTTTCTAGTTTACATCTTTTTTTTTTCTTAATGGAATGTGTCTTGAGCAGATGTCAAGAACCACAGAGTTCATTTTTTCTAGGCAAAGGTTCGGATCTGTGTTGTTTAGGATATCTTCCCAGCATGTTTAATTTAAGACATGGTTGACTTGTTCCCATTGTATGTTTTTGTTATTGAAATTGAATTTTGTGAAGACACCCTCATGACTGATCACATTTTGCTGGTCAGGAGCCCTGTGCATACATGTCTGTACCTCTATTATGTTGTGATCTGAGTGTATTGTCTTTGATACGGTTATATTACGTATCAGATCGTCGTTGTTAGTGAAGATGAGGTCCAGCATATTTTCTAGTCTTGTAGGCTCTAATATTTGCTGGTTTAAGGTGAATTTGGTGCAGAGATTTAATAGTTCGTGTGTGTGTGTGTGAATTTTCATCTGAGCTGCCTCCTGGGGTGATCTCTGCTAAAATATTATTTGCTACACTCCTCCATTTTAGGTGTCTCAAGTTGAAGTCTCCCAGAACCAAGATGTTTGGGGCAGGAGTTGTGATTTTCCAGACAGCGGTCAATTTTCAAAAGCTGCTCATGGAATTGCTGGGAAGTTGCGTATGGAGGCTTGAATACCACCACAGTGACAAGGTTTTGGTTTTCAATCTTTACTGCCAAAACTTCAACTACATCATTTGAGGTGTTTAGTAGTTCTGAGCAAATGAGCGACTCTGTGAATTAGAGTAGTGAACAGTTATTGAACTTTTGCATTAAATAATTGCACGAACTTTTAAGTAAACTTTTATACTTTTATTATCAGTATTTAATTAGCGTTAATCTTATCTTTCCTTTTTAACGTAATAGTAACTATCATTAATATATAACTACCATCATTAATATATGACTAGCATCATTAATATCTAAGTAGCCTCATTAATATTTAACTAGCATCATTAATGGTATACAATACTAAAACAGCTGTTGCATATATTTTACTCATCTAGGCAACTAGCACTCTACGCAAATAGCATCATCATCTTCCTCTAAGTATGTGCGGCGGGCCAGTAGAGCGTCAGTTTTCGTTCAGTCTCAGGCATTCTGGGCCTCACCAAGCTTCAGTGTTCTCTCTGTCCTTCCTTTCTTGTTGGGCTTAACGGCCATCGACCTTTAAGGAAGTCACGAGGTCACTTAACAGCAGAGGTAGAGACCAGCAAGAGAAACCCTAATGACTGACTGTAAGTACATGAAGGTGGAAATGTAACGTCGAAGGATGCATCGTCAGTTTAAGATGAATGGTGTCACCTAATGTTTTAGTCTTTCCTTGCCAAAAAGTAACACACGCACGCACACACGCGCAAACACTATGAATCGACCCCTGCAACCACAAATAAGTGAGTACAAATAGGTGAGTACACACACACACACACACAGGATTTTTTTGGACTGCAAGAAGGCGTTCGACACAGTTCCTCACAAGAGGTTAATGCAAAAGCTAAAGGATCAGGCACACGTAACAGGAAAAACACTGCAATGGATCAGAGAATATCTGACAGGGAGGCAACAACGAGTCATGGTACGTGACGAGATGTCAGAGTGGGCACCTGTGACGAGTGGAGTTCCACAAGGGTCAGTCCTAGGACCTGTACTGTTTTTGGTATATGTGAATGACATAACGGAAGGGATAGACTCAGAAGTGTCCCTGTTTGCAGATGATGTGAAGTTAATGAGAAGAATCAAATCAGTCGAGGATCAGGCAGGACTACAAGAGACCTGGACAGGCTGCAAGCCTGGTCCAGTAACGGCTCCTTGAATTTAACCCTGCCAAATGTAAAGTCATGAATATCGGGGAAGGGCAAAGAAGACCGCAGACAGAGTATAGTCTAGGTGGCCAAAGACTGCAAGCCTCACTCAAAGAAAAAGATCTTGGGGTGAGTATAATACCGAGCACATCTCCTGAGGCACACATCAATCAGATAACTGCTGCAGCATACGGGCGGCTGGCAAACCTAAGAATAGCGTTCCAATACCTCACTAAGGAATCATTCAAGACTCTGTATACCATATACGTCAGGCCCATACTGGAGTATGCAGCACCGGTTTGGAACCCACACCTGGTCAAGCACGTCAAGAAATTAGAGAAAGTGCAAAGGTTTGCAACAAGACTAGTCCCAGAGCTAAGGGGATTGTCCTACGAAGAAAGGTTAAGGGAAATCGGCCTGACGACACTAGAGGACAGGAGGGTTAGGGGAGACATGATAACGACATATAAAATACTGCGAGGAATAGATAAGGTGGACAGAGACAAGATGTTCCAGAGAGGGGACACAGAAACAAGGGGTCATAATTGGAAGTTGAAGACTCCTATGAGTCAAAGGGATGTTAGGAAGTATTTCTTCAGTCATAGAGTTGTCAGGAAGTGGAATAGCTTAGAAAGCGACATAGTGGAGGCAGGAACCATACATAGTTTTAAGACTAGGTTTGATAAAGCTCATGGAGCAGGGAGAGAGAGGACCTAGTAGCAATCAGTGAAGAGGCGGGGCCAGGAGCTATGACTCGACCCCTGCAACCACAAATAGGTGAGCACAAATAGGTGAGCACAGGAGCTATGAATCGACCCCTGCAACCACAACTAGGCGAGTACACACACACACACACCGATGGGATTTTGATGAGCTTGAGAGAGGAGACAGAGGAGAAGCAAGAGATTACATAGTAGGAACATTTCAGTCTGGAGGTCCCAAGGTGGTAATTGCAGTGATGTATAACCCACCACAGAACAGCAGGAGGCCAAGGCTGAAGTGGCCAGAAGGGCTCATGCGAGCAGGGCAAAGCTACTGATCATGGGTGACTTCAACCACAAGGAAATCGATTGGGAGAACTTGGAGCCACATGGGGGCCAAGAAACGTGGAGGGCTAAGATGATGGAGGTGGTACTGGAAAACTTCATGTACAAACACGTAAGGGACACTACCAAAGAGAGAGGAGAGGATGAACCAGCAAGACTGTTCACCTTGAGTAGTGCAGATATTGAGGACATCACATATGAAAGGCCCCTTGGGGGCCAGTGATCATGTGGTTTTAAGCTTCGAATACACAGGAGTTACAAGTGGAGGGGAAAGTAGGAAGGGCTGGACGAATGAAGCCAAACTACAAGAAAGGGGACTACGCAGGCATGAAGAACTTCCTGAACGGGGATCAGTGGGACAGAGAACTGGCAGGGAAGTCAGTAAACGAGATGATGGAATATGTGACAACAATATGCAAGGAAGCTGAGGAGAGGTTTGTACTCAAGGGTAACAGGAATAATGTAAAAGCCAGGATGAGCCCGTCGTTCACCCAAAGGTGCAGGAAGGCCAAAACCAAGTGTGCTAGGGAATGGAAGAGGTATAGAAGGCAAAGGACCCAGGAGAATAAGGAGAGCAGTCGTAGAGCCAGAAATGAATATGCACAATATGAAAATGACATAGCATCAAAAGCCAAATCTGACCCAAAGCTGTTGTACAGCCACATCAGGAGGAGAACAACAGTCAAGGACCAGGTGATCAGGCTAAGGAAGGAAGGAGGAGAGATCACAAGAAACGGCCGTGAAGTATGTAAGGAACTCAACATGAGATTCAAAGAAGTGTTCACAGAGGAGACAGAAGGAACTTCAGAAAGACGGAGAGGTGGGGTACACCATCAAGTGTTGGATACAATACATGCAACCGAGGAATAAGTGAAGAGGGTGCTGAGTGATCTAGATACCTCAAAGGCTGGACAACATCTCTCCATGGGTCCTGAGAGAGGTAGCAGAGGTGCTATATGTACCCCTAACAACAATATTCAACACATCTATTGAAACGGAGATAACCTGAGGTATGAAAGACAGCAAATGTAGTCCCCATTTTTAAGAAAGGAGACAGAAAAGAGGCACTAAACTATAGACCGGTGTCACTTACGTGTATAGTGTGCAAAGTCTTGGAGAAAATCATCAGGAAAAGAATGGTGGAGCATCTGGAATGGCACAGGATAATCAACGCCAGACAGCACGGATTCATGGAAGGCAAATACTGTGTAACAAACCTCCTGGAGTTCTATGACAAAGTAACAGAGGTAAGACAAGAGAGAGAAGGGTGGGTTGATTGCATTTTCCTGAACTGCAGGAAGGCCTTCGACAGAGTACCTCATATGAGATTAGTGAAGAAGTTGGAAGACCAAGCGTGTATAACAGGAAGGGCACTGGAATGGATCAGGGAATACCTCACAGGGAGGCAACAACGGGTCATGGTGCGTGATGAGGTATCACAGTGGGCGCCTGTGACGAGTGGGGTCCCGCAGGGGTCAGTCCTAGGACAAGTGCTATTCTTGGTATATGTGAATGACATGACGGACGGGATAGACTCAGAAGTGTCTCTGTTCGCAGATGATGTGAAATTAATGAGGAGAATCAAATCAGATGAGGACTAAGCAGGACTTCAAAGAAACCTGGACAAGCTGCACATCTGGTCCAGTAACTGGCTTCTCGAATTTAATCCCACCAAATGCAAAGTCATGAAGATCGGGGAAGGACAAAGAAGACAGCTGACAGAGTACAGGCTAGGTGGACAAAGGCTACAAACCTCGGTAAAGGAGAAAGACCTTGGGTTGAGCATAACACCAAGCACGTCTCCTGAAGCACACATCAACCAGATAACTGCGGCAGCATATGGGCGACTAGCAAACCTAAGATTAGCGTTCCGTTACCTTAACAAGGAATCGTTCAAGACACTGTACACCGTGTACGTCAGGCCCATACTAGAGTATGCAGCACCAGTCTGGAACCCACACCTGGTCAAGCACGTCAAGAAATTAGAGAATGTGCAAAGGTTTGCGACAAGGTTAGTTCCACAGCTCAGGGGACTAACAACACTGGAGGACAGAAGGGTTAGAGGAGACATGATAACGACGTACAAAATACTGCGGGGAATCGACAAGGTAGATAGTTACAGGATGTTCCAGAGAGTGAACACAGAAACAAGGGGGCACAATTGGAAGCTGAAAACTCAGATGAGTCAAAGGGATGTTAGGAAGCATTTCTTCAGCCATAGTGTAGTCAGGAAGTGAAACAGTCTAGCAAATGATGTAGTCTACCTGGAGTCTGGAGAGAATTCCAGGGGTCAACGCCCCCGCGGTCCGGTCCGTGACCAGGCCTCCTGTTGGACCAGAGCCTGATCAACCAGGCTGTTACTGCTGGCCGCACGCAGTCCAACGTACGAACCACAGCCTGGCTGGTCAGGTACCGACTTTAGGTGCCTGTCCAGTGCCTGCTTGAAGACAGCCAGGGGTTTGTTGGTAATCCCCCTGAGGAACCATACATAACTTTAAGACGAGGTATGATAAAGCTCATGGAGCAGGGAGAGAAGAGACCCAGTAGCGGACAGTGAAGAGGCGGGGCCAGGAGCTGAGTCTCGACCCCTGCAGCCACAATTAGGTGAGTACAATTAGGTAGGTGAGTACACACACACAGGGCCATGAGCTGAGTCTCGACCCCTGCAACTACAAATAGGTGAGTATTAATAAAGCTCCAGGAGAACGAAACGCAGCCATAATAAACGTGTCGGTAGTTGCTTTGTCTTTGCTGGGACACCTGGAGTTTACCTGGAGAGAGTTCCAGGGGTCAACGCCCCCGAGGCCCGGTCTGTGACCAGGCCTCATGTTGGATCAGAGCCTGATCAACCAGGCTGTTACTGCTGGCTGCACGCAGTCCAACATACGAACCACAGCCTGGCTGGTCAAGCACTGACTTTAGGTGCCTGTCCAGGGCCTGCTTGAAGCCAGCCAGGGGTCTATTGATAATCCCCCTTATGTATGCTGGGAGGCAGTTGAACAGTCTTGGGCCCCTGACACTTATTGTGTTGTCTCTCAACGTGCTAGTGGCGCCCCTGCTTTTCATTTGGGGGATGTTACATCGTCTGTTACATCCAAGTGTATATAATAATGTATCTCTCCCGCCTGCGTTCCAGGGAGTACAGGTTTAGGAACTGAACAATAAAACTAAAAACAATTTGGGTTTCAAAGTTTATTTCTAAACATTACAAAGAATTTTCACGTGTAAACAAAAGTCCCTAAAATTAAGTCTGAGTGCACTTGTTATCTTTATAATGTGTTCTAGCTGTCTACTATGACGAAATTAACATTACCAAAGAACATACAAGAATGTATCAGTTAATAAAAGCTGTTGATACACTTACGATACATATGGTCGAAACTTATTGCTAATATTTATGCATATCTCGATCAACCACTCTACTTCCCCTTATTAATTATTAAATCGTGAATCAAAGCTGGTGGCATCGAATCATCCCAGTTAAAAAATCTAATATTTTGTTTATAAAAAAACCTAATTTGAGCGTGACGTTGAAAAATCAATGAGCATTTTTCACATCTTCAGAAGCTTCTTCTCTCTCGTCTCAGGCTGTCTGGCAGACACACCAGTCAACAATGTCATGGAACATTCCCTACCGATACAGTCTTCACACAGACGTAAGTTCAGAGCCTATCAACCGAGCATGGTTCATCAAGGCTGTAAAGTCGCCTTTACACTAGCTGTCATGAATGTCTTAATTCCCATAAGGATAAGAAGTAAACTCCCGGAGTTTATACGATGGGACAAAAAAGCATCTCTCTCAAGTGTGGAAAAAATATACAAGTGCAGTAAATGCGATCCAATGTCAATAAAGGATCGCGTGTCTATTTTTCCATCATGTCGGTGTTTTATACCATTTATCTCACTCAGGTGTACATACCCGATATGCAATACTCTCTTGTCACTCGTAACACTCCTCGTTGATATAGTTCTGCAAGTAGCTTTGCAATTGATGTTATGACGCAGTGTTTTTTTTTTCAGAATTCAAAACAGAAAGTTCGATTATTTAGGAATGGCAATATATTATGTTTGGTTATCTTTATTATGCATGTAGTTGACGGTGGATGTAACGGGCATTGTGATACGGAAATCTGAATTGTTCTCTTAATGGTTGTGATGTGGCACTGTCAAGATGAACCTTGATGTGCTGTTGTGACGTAGCACTGTCAAGATGAGCCTTCATGTGCTGTTGTGATGTGGCACTGTCAAGATGAGCCTTGATGTGCTGTTGTGACGTGGCACTGTCAAGGTGAGCCTTATGTTGTTTGATGTGCACTGTCAAGGTGAGCCTTGATGCTGTTGTGACGTGGCACTGTCAAGGTGAGCCTTGATGTGCTGTTGTGATGTGGCACTGTCAAGATGAGCCTTGATGTGCTGTTGTGACGTGGCACTGTCAAGGTGAGCCTTGATGTGCTGTTGTGATGTGGCACTGTCAAGGTGAGCCTTGATGTGCTGTTGTGACGTGGCACTGTCAAGGTGAGCCTTGATGTGCTGTTGTGACGTGGCACTGTCAAGGTGAGCCTTGATGTGCTATTATGCAATGCCCTGAGCCTTATTAAAGGTGGCGATGGTGTTGCGTGTCATGTTGCATAAGGGCTAGCACCAGCGTATGTGCTGGCACCAGCGTATGTGCTGGCACCTGCGTATGTGGTGGCACCAGCGTATGTGCTTGCACCTGAGTATGTGTTAGCACCAGTATGTGTGCTGGCACCAGCGTATGTGGTGGCACCAGCGTATGTGGTGGCACCAGCGTATGTGGTGGCACCAGCGTATGTGGTGGCACCAGCGTATGTGGTGGCACCAGCGTATGTGGTGTCACCAGCGTATGTGGTGGAACCAGTGTATGTGGTGGCACCTGTGTATGTGGTGGCACCTGTGTATGTGGTGGCACCTGTGTATGTAGTGGCACCTTTGTATGTGCTGGAAATGCTTGTTGCCTTGTATGAAGGCAAATTTTTAAAATTGGACAATGTTTCGCTCTTATTGTCCCACTAAAAGCAGGTTTCGGAACTTGTCTTTGTCTACATATTAGTCTGGAATAATCCATCTCGCCCACCTGTTGTGTGGCAGTTGTCAAGATTCAGTTACAGAAGAAACACGTCTGTCATGAACCATACAGAATACACAATTAACGACTTGTGTGAAACGCGTTGCAAAATGTTGCATTCTCTTTAGGTTACGCTCTCTAACACTGACGGAAAGTTGCCTATGCAAGATGCTAGCTCCTGCAATTTTATGAGGAACATTCATTGCTAACAAAGCCTTTTGAGGACAGAATCATTTATGATCACAAGAGTGTCCTGAGGCTCTCACGACGGTGTTAGTGCCTTAAATAGAGGAGTAATTTTGCCTTCTGTTTTAATTCGTTGACACCTAAGTAACTCGTCCTCAGTTCTGTTATCTGGGAGGAAGACTCACACCTGAACCAACATGGCTACTAACGTATGAATGATAAATGTTCCCCTCGTATGTATAAACACATCAACGTTGTCTTGCAACACTCGCATCCACATCTGAGCCCAGGGGCTGCCCATGTTCACCTTGCATAGGCTGTTGTATTATAGGAAAGGACCCCCGTGAAAATAAGCCAGTCTAATTGGCCTCCTTGATCTGTCCAGAGTTAAGAACCCTAGAAATTATCTTCTCCACCCGCACTCACACACTTGAAAATCGTGAAGATGACAAGCGTCTACACCAAAATGCCGTAGCGGTTACACTGACACTTCTACATCAAGACAGCTGCAGCAATGAAGATGATACACTTCTACACCAAGCCAGCCGTGGCAATGAAGATGATACACTTCTACACCAAGCCAGCCGTGGCAATGAACATGATACACTTCTACACCAAGCCAGCCGTGGCAATGAAGATGATACACTTCTACACCAAGCCAGCCGTGGCAATGAACATGATACACTTCTACACCAAGCCAGCCGTGGCAATGAAGATGATACACTTCTACACCAAGCCAGCCGTGGCGACGAAGATGATACACTTCTACACCAAGCCAGCCGTGGCGACGAAGATGATACACTTCTACACCAAGCCAGCCGTGGCGATGAAGATGATACACTTCTACACCAAGCCAGCCGTGGCGATGAAGATGATACACTTCTACACCAAGCCAGCCGTGGCGACGAAGATGATACACTTCTACACCAAGCCAGCCGTGGCGATGAAGATGATACACTTCTACACCAAGCCAGCCGTGGCGACGAAGATGATACACTTCTACACCAAGCCAGCCGTGGCGATGAAGATGATACACTTCTACACCAAGCCAGCCGTGGCGATGAAGATGATACACTTCTACACCAAGCCAGCCGTGGCGACGAAGATGATACACTTCTACACCAAGCCAGCCGTGGCGACGAAGATGATACACTTCTACACCAAGCCAGCCGTGGCGATGAAGATGACATGGTTGTACATCAAGACAAAGCAACACTTCAGTGGGAGTCGAGGCGGACCAGGTTCTCTGGAGGGCTACCCACGTCGAGGAGGAGGTGTGTGAAGAGTGGGTGTCGGTGAAGGGCGAGGAGGGAGTACCTGAGGGTGTTGAGGCCGTCAAGTCTGTATCGTCGGCCGGACGTCCTCACCAACTTGCCTCGCACCTGATAGAAGCATCGCAGAGTTGTTAATTTGTCAGGGATAAAAAAAACAAAATCCTCCTAAAGCGAATCTAATCGTATGACACCCCATAAGCCTTCCCTTAAAACACCTTCATTGAAGACTTTTTCGGTCTTTGGGCCTCGAGCTGTATCACCCTGTGGTTTAGCGCTTCTTTTGATTATAATAATAATACTAATAAATAATCGAGCACTTAAAAGTGATCTAGGTTCAAGGGCGAAACGTCTTCAGTAATGGTGTCTTATGTAAATACCTTAGTGTCCGTTTCCCTCAAGTTGTTGGCAGTTATTTTACCTTCGTGCTGCCTCATTTATAAACAAAGTTTCAACAGTTACGTATTTTACTTCAGGTCACGGATTTATTGTCTCTGGCAATTTTTGTTATTCACGAGAAGCTCTAAACTCATATGGGTCATTCGGAGCTCGGAGTGAAGGAGGCTCGATCCTCCGTTCTCTGGTGGTGAAACTCCGACTCTCGTAGCTAAGCGTTCTTCATCAAGGCTGAGGGACTGATTACCTCGTCTTCTACTGTCTCCAGTTTCAACACCTTCAAATATCTCTATACTGAACTGATAAAGCCGCTGGTTGGCGCAACGTTTTCAAATAAAACTACCCGGGTGTTGCATATGTGGCTATACATTATTGCTGATCATATATTTCTCTTTGGATAGGATGGAGGGTGGGTGGGTACTATTGGGAATGGATGGGAGAACACATTTTGATTAGAAAAGATTATATTAGCTGCCCGTAAATAATGTACAGGAGGGCCTCGCTTTACAGCACTTTTGCTAATACAGTGGTCTTCAGTTATACTCATTATTCATTTATTCAGACTTTCTACAATAAATATACTCACCACTCACTATAAGCTATGTACAAAAACATTTTAATGTAAGTAGTGTGTATACTGTATATGCATCTTTAAATTTAAAAGAAAAGCCCGCTTTACAGCGGTAGCCTGGAACCTGCCGTATAAGCGGGGCCCTCCTGTATTTGTAATAAAACACGAATCCATGTTATAGCATCTTGGGACTTAATATAAATTGACATATTTATTAACTTAATGTTTATTAAATGTGTATTAATGTTTAGTAACTTAATGTCTCTTGACTTAATGTACATTCTGTTTAATATAAACTTCAGAAATATATCTACAGCATTACAAAGATCATTAGAAATAATAAATGCATATAATTATGTATAAAAAGTTTGCATGGATAGCATATTCATCAACAGTAGATGGAATGATAGTAGCAGGAAGAGTAGAAATATCTTAAAAACAGTACGAGTGTATACACTACGAGGGGTCTGGCTATTGCTTATCTTGAGGTATACTTGTGTGGGAGGGTGGTGGTGGTTGTGGTAAGGTGGTAGTAGTTGTGGTAAGGTGGTAGTTGTGGTAAAGTGGTAGTTGTGGTAAGGTGGTGGTTGTGGTAAGGTGGTGGTTGTTGTAAGGTGGTGGTTGTGGTAAGGTGGTGGTTGTGGTAAGGTGGTGGTTGTGGTAAGGTGGCGGTTGTGGTAAGGTGGTAGTTGTGGTAAGGTGGCGGTTGTGGTAAAGTGGTGGGGGTTGTGTGGCAAGGTAGTAGTGGTTGTGGTGGTGGTGATAGTGGTGCTGGAAGTTGGTGGTGATTATGGTGTTAGTTGTGATTGAGTGGGAGAATGACGGTGGTGGTGGTTATGGTGTTGTGGTTGAGTGGGAAAATGGTGGTGGACTTACCTTCCAGGTGAGAGGTCGACGCTTGAGGTGACGTATCATGGTGTATCTGGCCAGCATGCTGGGCGGTCGAGTTATACTCAGACCAGACTGCTTGATCCTGAGGACACACTCTTCATTAACTCTCACCTCCACAATACACAATCCAACACCTCCATACACTATTTTAAAATACCGTAATATAGTTTCCCCACAGCCAAACTCTGCTTGGGCCAGGAGCAAAGAATATTTTCGGGCCAGTATCGCCTTGTGGGCCACCCTGGACCACAGGTTGCATGTGGGCAAGTAAATAATCTCTTGCCGCGTGAGTAAAGAATTCTCGTCTCTATTTAAATTCAGAGTTGGACTTATATTAGTAAAATAAGATTTTTTTTTTATTTGTCTCAGTTAATAAATTGGCTGCACACACATGTAAACATTAATATTAAACTTCAATGCAACCATAAACCATCTGACTTTTCAAAAAACATCAGTAAATTCTTAAACTAATTACGTATAATAATGTAGAAACAATGTATAATAAACAATAAGTCAAACACTGTCATGAAATATTAAACACAACAACAAGTGGTTAAAATATCCTTCCGCCACTTAAGGGATGTACGCAGGGGATGAATAATAATAATATACCTGGAGAGAGTTCCAGGGGTCAACGCCCCTGCGGCCCGGTCTGTGACCAGGCCTCATGTTGCATCAGAGCCTGATCAACCAGGCTGTTACTGCTGGCCGCACGCAGTCCAACGTACGAACCACAGCCTGGCTGGTCAGGTACCGACTTTAGGTGTCTGTCCAGTGCCTGCTTGAAGACAGCCAGGGGTTTGTTGGTAATCCCCCTGATGTATGCTGGGAGGCAGTTGAACAGTCTTGGGCCCCTGACACTTATTGTGTTGTCCCTCAACGTGCTAGTGGCACCACTGCTTTTCATTGGGGGGATGTTACATCGTCTGCCGAGTCTTTGCTTTCGTAGGGAGTGATTCTCGTGTGCAAGTTTGGTACTAATCCCTCGAGAATTTTCCACGTGTATATAATAATGTATTTTCCCGCCTGCGTTCT
>WNWK01041027.1:0-16666 GCA_009830355.1 Cherax destructor
AGCACGGCTGTGTGGTGCAGTGGTCAGCACGACTCTGTGGTGCAGTGGTCAGCACGGCTGTGTGGTGCAGTGGTGAGCACGGCTGTGTGGTGCAGTGGTCAGCACGGCTGTGTGGTGCAGTGGTCAGCACGACTCTGTGGTGCAGTGGTCAGCACGGCTGTGTGGTGCAGTGGTCAGCACGGCTGTGTGGTGCAGTGGTCAGCACGACTCTGTGGTGCAGTGGTCAGCACGGCTGTGTGGTGCAGTGGTCAGCACGGCTGTGTTGTGCAGTGGTCAGCACGGCTGTGTTGTGCAGTGGTCAGCACGACTCTGTGGTGCAGTGGTCAGCACGACTGTGTGGTTATTACGAGTGGGCAAAGTATAGAGTGTTTTTTTTTAACTCGTAATATAGATCAATATTCCTTCCTTGTATTGTATAAAATAGGAAATGGAAACTTCAAACAAAAATTGATTTAATTTAATTAAACTAGAATTAGCTTTTGTTTGATAATTATGTTATAAATATATATATACTGTTTAAGGTTCCTTTAAGTTTCTAAAGGAAGTTAACTCATTCTTAAACACTGAATCTTCAGTATTAATGAAGTACAATAAGAAAATATTACAATGCACGATAAACAAATATGGTTTCTGACAGGCCGTATTTTCAACAATAATTCACTGGGGTATCACTCAGTAGAACAGTTCTGGCTTACACAGTAAACACAATCAAAATCCAATGATCAAGTGGCTGCGTATTCCCAAGTCCAGGCTAGATAATGGCGTGAGAATGGCAACAGTAACAGAAATAGGTGCTCTTTTGCTAAGTCAAGTGAGACTCTACCTAAACAAATCCTAGTGCACCACAAGTCACGTCGGATCAAGGGATATAACTATTTGGCGCCAACACGTGACGTCACGACCAAACATGAGTGAACTGTGAACTGGTAGTTACATGCTTAACCTATAACACTCAGCCAGATATATATAATATATACCGTAGTGGTAAAATAATACTGAGTTATGATGAAGGATGAATAGGATAATAATACCAAGATCCAGTAGCTTCGATTTAGCTAATAACGAAGATACTAGCAAGGTCGTATTATCAAAGAGATGAAATATATACAAGATATCGTGACACCCCCACCCCCCAAGAGTGGGTTCTCTAAACAAGGTCTTAACTTGACACAAGTCTCTTCGGGAGGATTCGGAGATGAAGTAACTGCGCAACTGACAACAGATAATCTTCATCGCCGCTCACTCATGCCGAAGGTTTAACGATGAAAATTTCCACCTCTCCACCTCTGTTTGAAATAGAGTATCATTAATACTATATATTGATTATATATAAAAAATATTTTAGGGGCGAGAAAGAGTATCAGCAATGACATTATCGGGACCTTTAATGTGAGATATAACAAAGGCATAAGGTTGAATCCTTAGTGCCCATCTTAGGATTCGAACATTCTTGGACTTCATCGTGTTGATGAAAGTCAAAGGATTATGATCTGAATATATGGCAATTTTATGGGGGGACGAACCTAAGTATATGTCAAAATGTTCTAGGGCCACTACAAGGGCTAAAGCTTCTTTCTCTACGGTAGAGTAATTTTGTTGGTGGGATTTTAACTTTGATGAAAAATAACAAATAGGGTGGAGAATATCATTGCTTGAAGAGCTTTGAAGTAGTACGGCCCCTAGTGCATAGCTACTAGCATCTATGTGCAATATAAATGGTTTGGTAAAGTCAGGACTTTGTAAAATAGGAGCAGAAGACAATATACGCTTCAGTCTCTTGAAAGCTTCTTCACATCTTTCTGTCCAGTTGAAACTTACACGAGAACTAGTAAGTTCCGTCAAAGGAGCAGCGACTTGGGCGTAATTTGGACAAAATCTCCTGTAATATCCGGTCATCCCCAAAAACCGTTGAACTCCTTTTCGGTTAGTGGGTGAAGGAAAATTGGAGATAGCTTGAATTTTGGCATGAATTGGAGAAACTTCGCCTTGTCCTATTTCAAAACCTAAGTAACGTATCTTTGCCTGACCGAAAACACACTTGGCCAAGTTGACAGTGAAATTATGATCTGCCAAAGTCTTAAGGAGTGATTCTAAACGAATCAAGTGATCTGACCAGTTATCACTGTATACAACCAAGTCATCCAAGTATGCTGCAACTCCATCCAGAGGAAGGGTAAGTTCATTCATGAGACGTTGGAACGTTGCAGCTGCATTGCATAACCCAAATGGCATTACTGTATAGTTATATAATCCATCCTTGATGACGAAGGCAGATATGTCTTGTGCCCTGGGAGAAAGAGGGACTTGATAATACCCCCGTAGTAAATCTAATTTACTAACAAACTTAGCGCTGGAGACTTCATCAATTAAATCATCTACACGAGGAAGTGGATAACTATCAATAACAGTAATGGCATTTACTTTTCTATAATCCGTGCACATCCGATAACTTCCATCTGGTTTAGGGACCAGTATACACGGGGAGGCCCAAGGGCTTCTGCTTTTCTCTATTAATCCATGTTTCAATAGGAAAGTCACTTCCTCTTTCATTATCTGATGCTTCGATGGACTGATTCTATATGGAGGTTGTTTAATGGGTCGGGCTTCTCCAACCTCCACATCGTGATATCCTAATGTGCACGTCTTTGGTACATCATCAAATAAGGACCTGTACTTCATTATAAGTTCTTCTACCTGATTTTTTCTGTATTTTTCAAGACCATCTAAGAACAGGTCAAGATTACTTAAGGTTTCCGAATTCTTAAAACGGATTTCCACTCCTTTTGGACCATCACAGCCTAGGTATTTCGCATCAGTAGGAGATGCGGAAACGGGCATAACTGAAAATGTCTTTTCTTTATAAGCTTTTAGTTGATTAATGTGGAACCTCTTGAAGGGTTTTCTTTTCTCCGGAATTTTTATCAAGTAGTTAACATCATTTTCCTTCTTTAAGACTTCATAAGGACCTAGATAGCGAGGTAATAGCGAATGTCCAGGGGTTAATCTTTGTATCAACACCAAATCTTTAGGTTTAAAAGACCGAGGTTTAGCATCTCGATCATATAAATGCTTCATCTTGATTTGGGCCTTACTCAAATTTTCAGCAGCAAATGCCTTAGCTATAGACAACCTCTTCCGCATCGCACTAGAGAGGTTTTTTTCGAAGGTCCGGTTCTCCTGTCCAGACGTCTCTTAAGACGGCCATAGGTCCACGAACTTCATGTCCATATATAAGTTCAAAGGGAGAGAAACCTATACTCTCTTGATCGCTTTCCCTGATTGCAAACAATAAAAGGGGAAGCCTTCATCCCAATCTTTAGCAGATTGTTCACAAAAGGTGCGTAACATTGTTTTTAAGGTTTGGTGGAACCTTTCCAATGCTCCTTGAGACTGTGGACGATAACTAGTGGAAAACACCGAGTTCACTCCTAGACCAGACAAGGCCTCTTTAAATACTTTCGAAGTAAAATTCGTTCCCTGGTCAGACTGGATTTCTTGTGGAATGCCTACTTGAGCAAAGAATTTAACCAGGGCACGGATTATTACTCTGGCGGTGATCTTCCGCACAGGGATAGCCTCAGGATATCTGGTGACTGTATCCATGATAGTAAAAAGATATTGGTTACCTTGTCTAGTCTTGGGCAAAGGTCCTACACAGTCGATTATAAGGCGAGAAAAGGGATCACCAGGAGCAGGGATTGGAATCAAAGGTGCAGGAGGCGGAGTATGGGCGGTTTTTCCAGCCAATTGACATACATGGCATTCCTTTAGATACTCAGTAACTCTTTCATACATCTTGGGCCAGTAAAATTGTTTCCTTATTTTTCCTAGTGTCTTTTTGATCCCTAAATGTCCACCCAATGTACTGCTATGAGCAAATTCAAGAACAAGGTCCTGGAAGATTTTTGGTAGTACAACTAAGTCTCTGTATGAATTTAGTCGCTTAACTACTTCTTTCTTCTTTAGAATCCCGGTACTGTCAAAAAAGAAACAGTTCTCTTCCTCTTTGGCCTGTGTCTCCGACACAGCAGATTTTCTACAAGATTCTAAATCGAAATCTATTGTTTGAGCCTGGATTAAGTCATCTCTATTCAAACTCCTGATTTCAGCAGGAGTAATAGTAGGTTCTTTAGTGGTAGGGCAGGGTCTAAAGACATCAGTCTTGTTAATACTACTAAACAGCAATCCGATACCCATATCTTCATCATCCTTGGGATTAGAAGGTATGACCTTTGCAGAGCGGGACATAGCCCTAGTTACTACATTAAGAGGAAATAAGGAAGGACCCTCCTTTGAAACCTCTAGAGCATAGTTTATATCTGAGTTATTTTGAAACACTATCGGTTCTGGACATATTCCTCTATGAGATATATCATTTCCTAGGAGTAAATCTACTCCCTTAATGGGGAACGACCCGGAGGACAATCCTACCGTGATCCATCAACATAATGAGAAGTCTCCAAGTAAACCCGGCATAACGGTACTTTAATTAGGGCGCCTCCGTACGCCTCTAACAATACTTCTAATTCAGGGTCATTTTTTTCTCTGATAGGTAGCACTCCCTCCCTTAATAGAGAGATATAACAACCTGTGTCTCGAAAGGTGGTAATATCAACTAACCTTTTTGGGTCCAATCCAACTTTCCCTTTCGAGAGGTATGGGGCCATTGCCTCCTGCACGAGACTAGCAGAGGGTGTTCCGACATCTAGTCATCGAGGCTGATGGTCATTATGAGGAGATGAAGTCAACTGTGAGTTAGTAGTTTTGGAGTGTTTATCAGTAGAGCAAGTAATCACCTGCGTTGGGTAAGTCCTTTCTTGGTGATTCTTCAGGTCTCTACTTCTCTTAAAACACTGACTCTTTTGGTGTCCCGTCTTCTTACAATATTGACAGAATAGGTCTTGATTCAATCTTCTTTCTGCTTTTGGAGCCTCTTCCCTGCCAGAACCAAATTTCTTTCCTATCATAGGTGGTATAGACTTTCCATCGTGGGAGGGCCACTGAGTATTCCTCTCACGAGTATTAGGTTTTCTTTGGGGAGTCAGTAACTTATCCGAATTCTTGGAGTCCGTCAACTGTAGTGTCACCTCGTAATGGTCTGCCATGGCCGCCGTTTCTAATAGCTTGAAAGTAGAATGTCCAATCAGGTAAGTGCGTAGACGTTCAGGCAGATAAGTAAAGAAATCCTCATGTAGGATCATTTGAACCAATTCTTCTACTGTAGAACAATCCGCAGCCCTTCGCCATCTCTCGAAAGCAGTTTGTTTTTCTCGTGCAAACTCTAGCCACGATTGATGGGATTGTCGAGTCAAGTTTCGGAAAGATTTTTGGTAACTCACTGGTAGTAACTCGTAGGTGTCTAAAATGGTTTTTTTCACCATATCGTAGTCCGAATATTGATCGAACGGCAAACTTGCAGCGCAGCTTTGAGCCTTTCCCGTAAGGGTCGTGTGCAATAAGGCGGCCCAATGTTCCTTGGGCCAGTGCATCATTGCGCCTGGTTCTCAAATGCTTCGAAGAAGGAGTCAAGATTCGTTTCACTGAACTTGGGGACTAGAGAAGCAGCTCGGTGAAGATCGAAAGTTTCGGAAACACCTCTCCCCCTACGCTCTGACGATTCCTTCTGTAGTTGCCGTTGGTATCGTAGGGTTTCCCTTTCGAAATCCTCTTGATTTAGTTTTCTTTGGACTTCAAGATGTTTAGTTTGTAGAAGAAGAATTCGTTCTAGCCGATCACACTGTTCCTGAGAGAGAGTCTCGGGAGGAATCGACATGGATGATGGAGGATTACCTTCCGTTGTTCCAGGTTGATCAGATTCAGTAAGTCTGGAGAAGAGTGTGAGAGCTGGAGACACAGGTTCTGCCATATTCCCGGCGTTCGTCTCATCTTGACTGATTCTCTGTTCTGATTCTCTGGACGTTTGAGGTAATTCTTCAGTGGGTGGAGACAAAAGAGCTTCCCTCCTGTCTTGTGAAGCGCCATTTATCTGTGAGACCAGGCTATTCGTATCCTCTGATTCAACTAAGGGTTCATCATGGACATCGGGAAACAACAAGTTCTGTATTATGGAGCGCAGTGTGTTTGCCGTATAATGTCTATTATATGGTACACCCAGGACTCTGGCTACTTGCCAGCACGTTTGTAATTTCAAAGTTGCCAATCTGTGCACTGTAATATCTTCGAATAATGATGTGAGAACTTCCATTTTGCTTAATTTATAGCAAATTTTAATTTACTGTAGCTCTTAGGAGCAGGCCCCCATTTATTACGAGTGGGCAAAGTATAGAGTGTTTTTTTAACTCGTAATATAGATCAATATTCCTTCCTTGTATTGTATAAAATAGGAAATGGAAACTTCAAACAAAAATTGATTTAATTTAATTAAACTAGAATTAGCTTTTGTTTGATAATTATGTTATAAATATATATATACTGTTTAAGGTTCCTTTAAGTTTCTAAAGGAAGTTAACTCATTCTTAAACACTGAATCTTCAGTATTAATGAAGTACAATAAGAAAATATTACAATGCACGATAAACAAATATGGTTTCTGACAGGCCGTATTTTCAACAATAATTCACTGGGGTATCACTCAGTAGAACAGTTCTGGCTTACACAGTAAACACAATCAAAATCCAATGATCAAGTGGCTGCGTATTCCCAAGTCCAGGCTAGATAATGGCGTGAGAATGGCAACAGTAACAGAGAATAGGTGCTCTCTCTGCTAAGTCAAGTGAGACTCTACCTAAACAAATCCTAGTGCACCACAAGTCACGTCGGATCAAGGGATATAACTATTTGGCGCCAACACGTGACGTCACGACCAAACATGAGTGAACTGTGAACTGGTAGTTACATGCTTAACCTATAACACTCAGCCAGATATATATAATATATACCGTAGTGGTAAAATAATACTGAGTTATGATGAAGGATGAATAGGATAATAATACCAAGATCCAGTAGCTTCGATTTAGCTAATAACGAAGATACTAGCAAGGTCGTATTATCAAAGAGATGAAATATATACAAGATATCGTGACAGTGGTGCAATGGTCAGCACGGCTGTGTGGTGCAGTGGTCAGCACGACTCTGTGGTGCAGTGGTCAGCACGGCTGTGTTTTGCAGTGGTCAGCACGGTTGTGTGGTGCAGTGGTCAGCACGGCTGTGTGGTGCAGTGGTCAGCACGACTCTGTGGTGCAGTGGTCAGCACGGCTGTGTGGTGCAGTGGTATGCACGGTTGTGTGGTGCAGTGGTCAGCACGGCTGTGTGGTGCAGTGGTCAGCACGACTCTGTGGTGCAGTGGTCAGCACGGCTGTGTGGTGCAGTGGTCAGCACGGCTGTGTGGTGCAGTGGTCAGCACGGCTGTGTGGTGCAGTGGTCAGCATGGCTGTGTAGTGCAGTGGTCAGCACGGCTGTGTAGTGCAGTGGTCAGCACGGCTGTGTGGTGCAGTTGTCAGCACGGCTGTGTGGTGCAGTGGTCAGCACGGCTGTGTGGTGCAGTGGTCAGCACGGCTGTGTGGTGCAGTGGTCAGCACGGCTATGTGGTGCAGTGGTCAGCACGGCTGTGTGGTGCAGTGGTCAGCACGGCTGTGTGGTGCAGTGGTCAGCACGGCTGTGTGGTGCAGTGGTCAGCACGGCTGTGTGGTGCAGTGGTCAGCATGGCTGTGTAGTGCAGTGGTCAGCACGGCTGTGTAGTGCAGTGGTCAGCACGGCTGTGTGGTGCAGTTGCCAGCACGGCTGTGTGGTGCAGTGGTCAGCACGGCTGTGTGGTGCAGTGGTCAGCACGGCTGTGTGGTGCAGTGGTCAGCACGGCTGTGTGGTGCAGTGGTCAGCACGGCTGTGTGGTGCAGTGGTCAGCACGGCTGTGTGGTGCAGTGGTCAGCACGGCTGTGTGGTGCAGTGGTCAGCACGGTTGTGTGGTGCAGTGGTCAGCACGGCTGTATGGTGCAGTGGTCAGCATGACTCTGTGGTGCAGTGGTCAGCACGGCTGTGTGGTGCAGTGGTCAGCACGGCTGTGTGGTGCAGTGGTCAGCACGGTTGTGTGGTGCAGTGGTCAGCACGGCTGTGTGGCGCAGTGGTTAGCACGGCTGTGTGGCGCAGTGGTTAGCACGGCTGTGTGGTGCAGTGGTCAGCACGGCTGTGTGGTGCAGTGGTCAGCACGGCTGTGTGGCGCAGTGGTTAGCACGGCTGTGTGGTGCATTGGTCAGCACGGTTGTGTGGTGCAGTGGTCAGCACGGCTGTATGGTGCAGTGGTCAGCACGACTGTGTGGTGCAGTGGTCAGCACGACTGTGTGGTGCAGTGGTCAGCACGGCTGTGTGGAGCAGTGGTCAGCACGGCTGTGTGGTGCAGTGGTCAGCACGGCTGTGTGGTGCAGTGGTCAGCACGGCTGTGTGGTGCAGTGGTCAGCACGGCTGTGTGGCGCAGTGGTTAGCACGGCTGTGTGGTGCAGTGGTCAGCACGGCTGTGTGGTGCAGTGGTCAGCACGGCTGTGTGGCGCAGTGGTTAGCACGGCTGTGTGGTGCAGTGGTCAGCACGGCTGTGTGGTGCAGTGGTCAGCACGACTCTGTGGTGCAGTGGTCAGCACGGCTGTGTGGTGCAGTGGTCAGCACGACTCTGTGGTGCAGTGGTCAGCACGGCTGTGTGGTGCAGTGGTCAGCACGACTCTGTCGTGCAGTGGTCAGCACGGCTGTGTGGTGCAGTGGTCAGCACGGCTGCCTCTAAATCACCAGACTCGGGTTCAACTCCTGGCGGAGTCTTTTTTTTCTTCTTTTCATTCAACTAAGTTACATTATATTTATCTTCTAGTGACTTAATTTTACAATTTAGTGTTAAACATTTAACAATATCTACATAGATGATAACAATTTTTATGGATTTTTAATTATTGTACAGGTATGTGGTAATTAAACTAGTAAGGGTCACAGATCGCCTGGGAATAACAGACATTTAATCCATCACCAACTTGAAGGTGGTCACATTAAAGGAAAATTTATACAATAATAAAGTATATCTTGTAATATACGTCTGTACTTTATTGTTGTTTTATGTTTGTTTAATGTTAGAACTCAGTCTGAGGAAGAGGATTACTTCTGTAATTTAATTGATGAATATAATTAATATTTACCCAACTTTGCTAACTCAAGTCTCTGCTAAAAGTTGTATGTTGTTTGTCTGATTGTTTGTAACTATACTGTGTTGTGTGGACCGTATTATTATTTCTGGGTAATGTTTACCATACATAAGGTAAGCAGCAGCCAATGTCTGGGTAATGTTTACCATACATAAGGTAAGCAGCAGCCAATGTCTCGATAATGTTTAACATACATAAGGTAAGCATTAGTCAATGTCTGGGTAATGTTTACCATACATAAGGTAAGCAGCAGTCAATGTATGGGTAATGTTTACCATACATAAGGTAAGCAGCAGTCAATGTCTGGGTAATATTTTCCATACATAAGGTAAGCAGCAGCCACTCATAGTGTCAGAAAGACACAACAGCCATCATAGTGTCAGAAAGATACAACAGCCACTCATAGTGTCAGAAAGATACAACAGCCACTCATAGTGTCAGAAAGATACAACAGCCATCATAGTGTCAGAAAGATACAACAGCCACTCATAGTGTCAGAAAGATACAACAGCCACTCATAGTGTCAGAAAGATACAACAGCCATCATAGTGTCAGAAAGACACAACAGCCACTCATAGTGTCAGAAAGATACAACAGCCATCATAGTGTCAGAAAGATACAACAGCCCCTCATAGTGTCAGAGAGATACAACAGCCATCATAGTGTCAGAAAGACACAACAGCCACTCATAGTGTCAGAAAGATACAACAGCCATCATAGTGTCAGAAAGACACAACAGCCACTCATAGTGTCAGAAAGATACAACAGCCATCATAGTGTAAGAAAGACACAACAGCCACTCATAGTGTCAGAAAGATACAACAGCCATCATAGTGTCAGAAAGATACAACAGCCACTCATAGTGTCAGAAAGATACAACAGCCACTCATAGTGTCAGAAAGATACAACAGCCACTCATAGTGTCAGAAAGATACAACAGCCACTCATAGTGTCAGAAAGATACAACAGCCATCATAGTGTCAGAAAGACACAACAGCCACTCATAGTGTCAGAAAGATACCACAGCCATCATAGTGTCAGAAAGATACAACAGCCACACATAGTGTCAGAAAGATACAACAGCCACTCATAGTGTCAGAAAGATACAACAGCTATTATAGTGTCAGAAAGACACTACAGCCACTCATAGTGTCAGAAAGATACAACAGCCATCATAGTGTCAGAAAGACACAACAACCACTCATAGTGTCAGAAAGATACAACAGCCACTCATAGTGTCAGAAAGATACAACAGCCACTCATAGTGTCAGAAAGACACAACAGCCACTCATAGTGTCAGAAAGATACAACAGCCATCATAGTGTCAGAAAGACACAACAGCCACTCATAGTGTCAGAAAGATACAACAGCCATCATAGTGTCAGAAAGACACAACAGCCACTCATAGTGTCAGAAAGATACAACAGCCATCATAGTGTCAGAAAGATACAACAGCCACTCATAGTGTCAGAAAGATACAACAGCCATTATAGTGTCAGAAAGACACTACAGCCACTCATAGTGTCAGAAAGATACAACAGCCATCATAGTGACAGAAAGATACAACAGCCACTTATTGTGTCAGAAAGATACAACAGCCATCATAGTGTCAGAAAGATACAACAGCCACTCATAGTGTCAGAAAGATACAACAGCCATCATAGTGTCAGAAAGACACAACAGCCACTCATAGTGTCAGAAGGATACAACAGCCACTCATAGTGTCAGAAAGACACAACAGCCACTCATAGTGTCAGAAAGACACAACAGCCACTCATAGTGTCAGAAAGATTAAACAACCATCATTGTGTCAGAAAGACACAACAGTCACTCATAGTGTCAGAAAGATACAACAGCCATCATAGTGTCAGAAAGACACAACAGCCACTCATAGTGTCAGAAAGATACAACAGCCACTCATAGTGTCAGAAAGATACAACAGCCATCATAGTGTCAGAAAGACACAACAGCCACTCATAGTGTCAGAAAGATACAACAGCCATCATAGTGTAAGAAAGACACAACAGCCACTCATAGTGTCAGAAAGATACAACAGCCATCATAGTGTCAGAAAGATACAACAGCCACTCATAGTGTCAGAAAGATACAACAGCCACTCATAGTGTCAGAAAGATACAACAGCCACTCATAGTGTCAGAAAGATACAACAGCCACTCATAGTGTCAGAAAGATACAACAGCCATCATAGTGTCAGAAAGACACAACAGCCACTCATAGTGTCAGAAAGATACCACAGCCATCATAGTGTCAGAAAGATACAACAGCCACACATAGTGTCAGAAAGATACAACAGCCACTCATAGTGTCAGAAAGATACAACAGCTATTATAGTGTCAGAAAGACACTACAGCCACTCATAGTGTCAGAAAGATACAACAGCCATCATAGTGTCAGAAAGACACAACAGCCACTCATAGTGTCAGAAAGATACAACAGCCACTCATAGTGTCAGAAAGATACAACAGCCACTCATAGTGTCAGAAAGACACAACAGCCACTCATAGTGTCAGAAAGATACAACAGCCATCATAGTGTCAGAAAGACACAACAGCCACTCATAGTGTCAGAAAGATACAACAGCCATCATAGTGTCAGAAAGACACAACAGCCACTCATAGTGTCAGAAAGATACAACAGCCACTCATAGTGTCAGAAAGATACAACAACCATCATTGTGTCAGAAAGACACAACAGCCACTTATTGTGTCAGAAAGATACAACAGCTATCATAGTGTCAGAAAGATACAACAGCCACTCATAGTGTCAGAAAGACACAACAGTCACTCATAGTGTCAGAAAGACACAACAGCCATCATAGTGTCAGAAAGACACAACAGCCACTCATAGTGTCAGAAAGACACAACAGTCACTCATAGTGTCAGGAAGACACAACAGCCACTCATAGTGTCAGAAAGATACAACAGCCACTCATAGTGTCAGAAAGACACAACAGCCACTCATAGTGTCAGAAAGACACAACAGCCACTCATAGTGTCAGAAGGACACAACAGCCACTCATAGTGTCAGAAAGACACAACAGTCACTCATAGTGTCAGAAAGACACAACAGCCATCATAGTGTCAGAAAGACACAACAGCCACTCATAGTGTCAGAAAGATACAACAGTCACTCATAGTGTCAGAAAGACACAACAGCCACTCATAGTGTCAAAAAGACACAGCAGCCACTCATAGTGTCAGAAAGTATAAGTAAATTAAACAGTAGGTGTTTGTGTATAGCCTCTCCAGTATGGCAGGTAATGTGTATGATAGAACTGTGATTGTCAGAGTAGGTAATGTGTATGATAGAACTGTGATTGTCAGAGTGAGGGGAAAGAAACGTTTTTTCTGTCAAAAGAAACAGAACAAGGGTTTCTTGACGCGAGTCTTTGTCATATTATGACCCGCAACTGGAGCTTTTAGTCATCTGACCGAGACCTTTCCCTGGCTCACAAATCCAATCCAATTGTATTTGTATTGTGAAGGATGATAAGTGTAGATGAGAGTGAGAGAGAGGGATCCTGGGAGACATTGTGAAGGATGATAAGTGTAGATGAGAGTGAGAGAGAGGTATCCTGGGAGACATTGTGAAGGATGATAAGTGTAGATGAGAGTGAGAGAGAGGTATCCTGGGAGACATTGTGAAGGATGATAAGTGTAGATGAGAGTGAGAGAGAGGGATCCTGGGAGACATTGTGAAGGATGATAAGTGTAGATGAGAGTGAGAGAGAGGGATCCTGGGAGACATGACTATGGGAGACACTGTTGTGAAAGATGAAGCAGTTAAATAATATCATAGCACAGAGTGGCTGGACCACACATGCGAATCCGGAGTTTGTTATGAACCTGTCTAGCAAGGATCTAGGAGTGATCAACAGGCAGCACTAGGGTTTGTTATGAACCTGTCTAGCAAGGATCTAGCAGTGATCAACAGGCAGCACTAGGGTTTGTTATGAACCTGTCTAGCAAGGATCTAGAAGTGATCAACAGGCAGCACTAGGGTTTGTTATGAACCTGTCTAGCAAGGATCTAGCAGGGATCAACAGGCAGCACTAGGGTTTGTTATGAACCTGTCTAGATAAGGATCTAGCAGGGATCGACAGGCAGCACTAGGGTTTGTTATGAACCTGTCTAGCAAGGATCTAGCAGTGATCAACAGGCAGCACTAGGGTTTGTTATGAACCTGTCTAGCAAGGACCTAGGAGTGATCAACAGGCATCACTAGGGTTTGTTATGAACCTGTCTAGCAAGGATCTAGCAGTGATCAACAGGCAGCACTAGGGTTTGTTATGAACCTGTCTAGCAAGGATCTAGCAGTGATCAACAGGCAGCACTAGGGTTTGTTATGAACCTGTCTAGCAAGGATCTAGCAGTGATCAACAGGCAGCACTAGGGTTTGTTATGAACCTGTCTAGCAAGGATCTAGCAGTGATCAACAGGCAGCACTAGGGTTTGTTATGAACCTGTCTAGCAAGGATCTAGGAGTGATCAACAGGCATCACTAGGGTTTGTTATGAACCTGTCTAGCAAGGATCTAGGAGTGATCAACAGGCATCACTAGGGTTTGTTATGAACCTGTCTAGCAAGGATCTAGCAGTGATCAACAGGCAGCACTAGGGTTTGTTATGAACCTGTCTAGCAAGGATCTAGAAGTGATCAACAGGCAGCACTAGGGTTTGTTATGAACCTGTCTAGCAAGGATCTAGCAGTGATCAACAGGCAGCACTAGGGTTTGTTATGAACCTGTCTAGCAAGGATCTAGCAGGGATCAACAGGCAGCACTAGGGTTTGTTATAAACCTGTCTAGCAAGGATCTAGCAGTGATCAACAGGCAGCACTAGGGTTTGTTATGAACCTGTCTAGCAAGGATCTAGGAGTGATCAACAGGCATCACTAGGGTTTGTTATGAACCTGTCTAGCAAGGATCTAGAAGTGATCAACAGGCAGCACTAGGGTTTGTTATGAACCTGTCTAGCAAGGATCTAGCAGGGATCAACAGGCAGCACTAGGGTTTGTTATGAACCTGTCTAGCAAGGATCTAGCAGTGATCAACAGGCAGCACTAGGGTTTGTTATGAACCTGTCTAGCAAGGATCTAGCAGTGATCAACAGGCAGCACTAGGGTTTGTTATGAACCTGTCTAGCAAGGATCTAGCAGTGATCAACAGGCAGCACTAGGGTTTGTTATGAACCTGTCTAGCAAGGATCTAGCAGTGATCAACAGGCAGCACTAGGGTTTGTTATGAACCTGTCTAGCAAGGATCTAGCAGTGATAAACAGGCAGCACTAGGGTTTGTTATGAACCTGTCTAGCAAGGATCTAGGAGTGATCAACAGGCAGCACTAGGGTTTGTTATGAACCTGTCTAGCAAGGATCTAGCAGTGATCAACAGGCAGCACTAGGGTTTGTTATGAACCTGTCTAGCAAGGATCTAGAAGTGATCAACAGGCAGCACTAGGGTTTGTTATGAACCTGTCTAGCAAGGATCTAGGAGTGATCAACAGGCAGCACTAGGGTTTGTTATGAACCTGTCTAGCAAGGATCTAGCAGTGATCAACAGGCAGCACTAGGGTTTGTTATGAACCTGTCTAGCAAGGATCTAGCAGTGATCGACAGGCAGCACTAAGGTTTGTTATGAACCTGTCTAGCAAGGATCTAGGAGTGATCAACAGGCAGCACTAGGGTTTGTTATGAACCTGTCTAGCAAGGATCTAGCAGTGATCAACAGGCAGCACTAGGGTTTGTTATGAACCTGTCTAGCAAGGATCTAGAAGTGATCAACAGGCAGCACTAGGGTTTGTTATGAACCTGTCTAGCAAGGATCTAGCAGGGATCAACAGGCAGCACTAGGGTTTGTTATGAACCTGTCTAGCAAGGATCTAGAAGTGATCAACAGGCAGCACTAGGGTTTGTTATGAACCTGTCTAGCAAGGATCTAGCAGGGATCAACAGGCAGCACTAGGGTTTGTTATGAACCTGTCTAGCAAGGATCTAGAAGTGATCAACAGGCAGCACTAGGGTTTGTTATGAACCTGTCTAGCAAGGATCTAGCAGTGATCAACAGGCAGCACTAGGGTTTGTTATGAACCTGTCTAGCAAGGATCTAGCAGGGATCAACAGGCAGCACTAGGGTTTGTTATGAACCTGTCTAGCAAGGATCTAAAAGTGATCAACAGGCAGCACTAGGGTTTGGATTAAGCTTTGCGCCCTCAACTAATGACGTTAATTACGCAGGTTAATTATGCTGGAAAAACACGGTGACTTGACCACTGATACATTAAATATATGCAAAGGTATGGTATACGGAACATTACTGCAGCCACTGCTACCCAGTTGCCCATTGAGATTCACAAAAGCTTACAAAGAGTCAATAATGATCAGACTCTGCACCTCTCAAGATTTGACATTTCTAAGGTAGCTGTTATTTTGGACAAAACTGAATATTTAGGGAAAATGAACCATTTATTGACTCTCAACACCGTCTGTTGCGACAGTCGGATTCCTTGAGAAGTCCATGAGAAGCCCTCAGGAGTTTCGATGGCTAACACAAGGATTGTTCAAGTCTGGGAAGCTTAGTGGTGCTCATTGTTTCTTTGTGTAGTACTTCAGCAGATTTCCCCAACATAAATTTTGTCAGACGACCCACATGGTATGGAGTAAATCCAGCACTGGTTTAATTAGCTACGAGATCCTTAATGTTTTAGAAGAAAGGTGTGTTGTTGTATCACTCTTAGCAATATCTCTTTCTATGTTCACAGGGGTTTGGTTAGCGTGCAGGACGATGAATCTCTTCGTGGTGCGTTGTTGCCTAGCAGTGTTAGTGATCTTTTCTGCCTTTATCTTAGTGATAAAGGGGCCGGGTAATATAGATTGGAGAAAACTTTGTATATATAACCGCACTCAAATAAATAATGTTAAATGGTGATACGTAAGACCCTCAAAAATGATGCAATTACGAGGCCCTTCTTAGTGCGTGTGTTTGGTGTGAGAAGAAATGCAAAAGGTCGTCTTTGTTGGTTTTCCTTAGAACTGGAACTCCAGTAAGTTCCTCTTCTCTAGAGAACTTAATGGAAGGTTCTATGTTCTTTAAGAGTTCTGCAGTGTTGATAGCCTGGTATGTAACACTGCCTGGTATGTAATAGGGATGTATCGGATGTGAAAAATTTAGATATCCGGTATGCGGATGTGTATACGGATGTCTTACTTGCTTATTTTGCGGATGCGGATGCGGATGCGGATATCTGCTTACAGTAAAATACGGATGCGGATGCGGATATCTGCTTACAGTAAAATGCGGATGCGGATGCGGATTACGGATGTCACATCTTGACATCCGGGCGGATGCGGATGCGGATTTTGCAGGACAGACATAAAACACCTGATTTTTGTTTTTTTACCACATGGCAAATACTTTCATTACATAATACTTTTAATACATAATTGACATTTGCTTAATACTTAAAGTTTATGATTGGAAGGTTTTTCTTCAAGAATAACAGTTTCTCTGCATTTT
>WNWK01041028.1:0-16666 GCA_009830355.1 Cherax destructor
TTTTTTATAGCTTACTAAAAGAAAAAGTATGAAAACATACGTATTTAACTCTAAAAATATTTTTTTTAATACCCTGGGTGTCTGAAACGGATTAATTGAATTTACATTATTTCATGGGGAAAATGGTTCAGTTTTCTGATTTATTTTTTAATCGATCCCTGGAATGAATTAAGCACAAAACGGAGGGTTGACTGAAATTAATTTTGGAAATTTTTGGGGTAAGCACGGGGTAATTTTCACTGGAGGATAAACAAAGCTGGGACTGTTTCGCCTGCCGGGAGGTGGGGGGCGGAATGTCTGGTACACCGGTTAAACAGGGCACGTTTGAACTGGACAAAATTTGTTAAAGCATTTAAAACCCGAATCGTTTTATAAGGGATTAAACGGGGGGTTCCCTCCCTAAATTTTTATTTTTTTTTTTTTTTTAATAACTGTCCTTTCCCACCGGGGAGGGTGACCTAAACAAAAAAACTAATGTTTCTTTTTAAATTTAGTAATATGATATGTACGGGAAAAAGGGGTTACTAGCCCCTAGCTCCTGGCATTTTGTGCCTTCGAAATGGAAGTGGAAAGAATTCTTTTCCACTTCTCCATTGAGAAAAGAAGAAATAAAAATAACAAGAACTAGAAAGAAAATAGAAAAAAACCCAGAGGGGTATGTATATATACAGTGGTATAAAAGAGAATTTTTCTCGGAACGTATGATTACAAACAAACCCCATAAGGAATAATGTAAAATAGACTAGTCCTTACACCCCCAAAAATATACCAAATAAAGATTTAAAAATAAACTTACATAAAAGGGCGATTTTGGGACCATCGTAATCGAGGTACCACTGTACAGTGGACCCCGGTTAACAATACCCGGAAATGGGCAATTATGTAAGTATAATTTTGTAAGTTCTGTGGAAGTGTTTTTTTGGGGGGTCTGAAATAGACTACCCACGTGAATTTTTTCCTTAAGGGAGTAAATTGTCGTAATGGCACTTGAGCAGACCAGGAGTGAAGTTTTTAAAAACTCTCCATTATATGCTTGGACATATTTCACGTGACCTGTGTAAGTAGAAGTAGCAAGATGCACCTGAAATCTTGCATGTTCATGAGACAGAAAAAAACAAACAGTCCCCATCATGTAAACAAACAGGCTTCCGTTTTACCTCACTTGGCAGAACGGTGTACCCCTGGCGGTTGCTGTCTACCAACCTACTACCTTAAGGGCAACAAAAAGAAGGAAGAGGGGGGGGATAGTTTTAAAAATGCAGTTAGAATGTGGAGCAGAAGTTTATGGCTATAGGAGGGTGGGTATAAAAAGGGAAAAAGGAGTGACTGGTGGAATGAGGTAAAGAGTGTGATAAAAGAGAAAAAATTTGCTTATGAGAGGTTTTTTCAACGAGAAGTAATATAAGAAAGGTGGAGTATATGGAGAGTAAAAGAGAGATGAAAAGAGGTGAGGGAGTGCAAAGGGGAGCAAATGATGACACAGTCAACAAATTTGCTGAAAATAAGAATTTTTTTGGGGATAAATAGGTTAAAAGCCTAGGAACAAACAGATTTGACAGTTAAAACAGAATAGGGGAGTTAGCAGATGGGGAGTTGGAGGTATTAGGAAGACTACAGGAATATTTTGAAAACTGTTAAATGTTGACGAAGAGAGGCAGTAATGTCATGCATTGGCAAAGGAAGTGTAACATCTTTTAGGAGTGAAGATGAGCCAGATGTGAATGTGGGGGAGATGTGTGAGGCACTGGGCAGAATGAAAGGGGTAAAGCATCTGGAACTGATGGGATCATGACAGAAATGTTAAAAGGAGGATATAGTTTTGGAGTGGTTGGTACTTTGTTCAATAAATGTATGAAAAAGTGGAAAGGTACCTAGGGATTGGCAGAGAGCATGTATAGTTTCTTTATATAAAAAAGAAGGGGGGACCAAAAAAAAAAAAAAAAAAAAGGGAAGAAATTTACTGAGTCCTAGGTTGTAGGTTGGTAGACAGCAACCACCCATGGATGTACTATCGTCCTGCCAAGTGAGTGTAAAACAGAAACCTGAAATTGTTTTACATGATGGTAGGATTGTTGGTGTCTCTTTTCTGTCTCATAAACATGCAAGATTTCAGGTAGTATGTCTTGTTACTTCTACTTACACCTAGGTCACACTACACATTCATGTACAAGCATATATATATATACACACACCCCTCTGGGTTTTCTTCTATTTTCTTACTAGTTCTTGTTCTCATTTCCTCTTATCTCCATGGGGAAGTGGAACAGAATTCTTCTTCCGTAAGCCATGCGTGTCGTAAGTGGCGACTAAAATGCCGGGAGCAAGGGGCTAGTAACCCCTTCTCCTGTATATATTACTAAATGTAAAAAACTTTCGTTTTTCCTTTTAGGCTACCCCACTTCAGTGGGAAACGGCCGACATGTTGAAAGAAAGAAGAAGAAACATGCAAGATTTCAGATACATCTTGCTACTTCTACTTACACTTAGGTCACACTGCAAATGCATAGACAAGCATTTATATACACATGCCCCTCTGGATTTCCTTCTATTTCCTTACTAGTTCTTGTTTATTTCCTCTTATCTCCATAGGATGTGGAACAGAATTCTTAATCCATAAACCATGTGTGTCGTAAGAGGTGACTAAAATGCCAGGAGCAAGGGGCTAGTAACCCCTTCTCCTGTATACATTACTAAAGTTAAAAAGACAAACTTCCGTTTTTCTTTTTAGGTCACCATGCCTCGGTGGAATACAGCTGGTTCATTCGAAACAAAAAAAAAAAGTTTACTGAGTATACCAGGTGAAGTATATGGTAGGGTTATTATTGAAAGAATCAGAGGTAAGACAGAAGGAGGATTGCAGATAAACAAGGAGGGTTTCGAATGGGTAGGGGATGTGTAGATTAAGTGTTTACATTGATGTATATAAGTGAACAATATTTAGATAAAGTAGGGAAGTTTTCATTGCATTTATGAATTTAGAAAAGGCATATGAAAAAGTGGATAGGGGAGCAATGTGGCAGAGGTTGCAAGTGTATAGAATAGGTAGTAAGTTACTAAATGCTGTAAAGAGTTTTTATGAGGATAGTGAGGCTCATGTTAGGGTGTGTAGGAGAGGGAGATTACTTTCCAGTAAAAGTAGGTCTTAGGCATGTATAATGTTACCATGGTTGTTTAACATATTTATAGATGGGGTTGTAAAAGAAGTAAATGCTAGGGTGTTGGGAAGAGGGATGGGACTAAATTATGGGGAATCAAATACAAAATGGGAGTTGACACAGTTACTTTTTGCTGATGATACCGTGCTTTTAGGAGATTCGAAAGAGAAGTTGCAAAGGTTAGTGGACGTGTTTGGGAGGGTGTGTAAAGGAAGAAAGTGGAAAGTGAAAGTGATGAGGGAATCAAATGAGTAGGGTAAAGAAAAACTGGATATCATATTTGCAGGAGTACGGAAGAAGTGAATGTGTTCAGATATTTGGGAGTAGACTTGTCAGCGGATGGGTTTATGAAGGACGAGGTTAGCCACAGAACTGATGAAGAAAAAAAGGTGAGTATTGCACTGAGGTATCTTTTTTTTTTTTCCAACAAGTCGGCCATCTCCCACTGAGGCAGGATGACCCAAAAAGAAAGAAAATCCCCAAAAAGAAAATACTAATTTAAATCAATTGCCCTGCAGAGGCTGGCAGCGAGGTGAACCACTGAGCTCACTCAATTCACCTACGAAGTGAAACTGAACCGATACTAGGATGATGAGGTATCTGTGGAGACAAAAAACAATATTCATGGAGGCAAAAATCGAAATGTATGAGAGTATAGTGGTACCAACACTCTTATATGGGTGTGAAGCATGGATTGTAAATGCTGCAGCAAGGAGGAGGCTGGAGGCATTGGAGATGATGTGTCTAAGGGCAAAGTGTGGTGTAAATATTATGCAGAAAATTTGTAGTGTGGAAATTAGGAGGAGGTGTGTAGCTACTAAAAGTATTATTCAGAAGACTGAAGAGGGTTGTTATGGTGGTTTGGTCATTTAGAGATGAAGGAGCAAAATAGGATGACTTGGTGAGTGTATAAATCTGTAGTGGAGGGGGGTATGGGTCCTAGGATAGGATGGAGGGGGAATAAAGAGAGGTTGTGTGTACGAGGGGCCTGGACATGCAACATGCATGTGTAAGCGTGTTTGCTAGGAGTGAATGTTGACAAATGGTTTTTGGGACCTGACGAGCTGTTGGAGTGTGAGCAGGGAAATATTTTGTGAAGGGATTCATGGGAACCAGTTAGCTGCACTTAAGTCCTGGAGCTGGAAGTACAATGCCTGCAACTTTAAAGGAAGGGTTTGGGATACTGGCTGTTTGGAGTGACATCTAAACTGTCGTATCTGGGCGCGTCTTCAAAAAGTGATTATGTGTTAATCATGGTGAAAGTGCTGAATGATGGTTAAAGTGTTTCTTTCTTTTTTGGATCATCCTGCCTCAGTGGGAGATGGCCGACATGTTGAAAAAAAAAAAAAAAGGAAAAAGTACGCATCTTAATTAATGAATATAAAGAATACAGATGTAATGAATATGTGGACAAGAACAAAGATTAATTATTTTTGTGGACAAGGTACTAAAAATATCTAGCAAAATTGAAGATATGAGATTTGGTCACAACAAAAGACAAACTAATTGGCAAAATAGTCTTATAACATGACAAATTTCAATCTATGAAACTACACCTCAGCCTTAGTGTATGTAAAAATCTAATATATTGATAAAATGACAAAAACATGATTGTTTTTAAAACTGAAGCTATCCTTCAGGTGGCTAACACATTTACTGCTGATTTCACACAATGTCATTTTGCTTAATTCCACAGCATTCAGTGGATGGGACAGAAGATAACTTTACAAGGGGCATCACTGGGTGGTGTTAAAGCAACAATGTTTGCATACAGTACTTATGCATTATCAGACTGACCTTTTCATTTACCATTGAAAAATTTACATAAAAATGAATGGGAATGAGCCTTTAAAGTGTCCTGTCAAGAATATTTTTAAAATATATAGAATAGTATGATAAGTACAGTACAGTAATACAGTACACTGTTATATGGGATTCATCAATGTCAGAACTATCGCTTTTAAAGAAATTTAAGAACCTTTCAGTTGTAAAGTCGCCAAATTAACAACGTCCACACTGGGGACTTCAGCAATACCTGTGAAGATCAAAATTACTGGTGTGTATCAGATGCTCTGTAATACAGACAATAATTTACATAAAGTAGCAACTGGGAATGCAGCTGCACAATGAGTATTCCTCACCTTTATTCTGTTTACAAAATATTATTGATTTATAAATAAACCATCATTTCAACAGCATGCTGGTATGTTTATTACAATACGTAGATAAAAACTAACCCAATCATTTAACTTCCTAAATATATCTACCTATAATTTCCCACACTTGTAGTACCATCAAATAACTTGCAAAATATCAACTTATGATAATTACAACCTAAATTTTTTTAATTTATTTATTTCATACCTATTTAGTCAAACTTTAAGCACCAGATGACTTATTTTATAGTCTAAGATGCTTTTGATTTTCACAATGCATATTTCAGCAAAATTTCTATAAATATGAGTAATGAAATTAAGACAAAAATAATCAGTTTTATAGAAATTAAATAATACAATGATGATACTACATGAAAATAAATCCTTTGTCAGACATAAGCAAACAAGTGCAATACATATGAACTGAAAACCAACATGAACAGTAATAGAATTATAAACCTGAGTTAAGAAAAAGAAAAATTTCTCAGTTATTAGCTCAAACTGTTTTACTAGTTCACTCATTTTACACTTAAAAAGGCTGTCAATAAGCATAATAACTTTTCATTAAATTGATAATCACAAGTATCCTGCTGTTTTGCTGAGATGAAATAAAATTATCAGTAGTGTAAAATCATTAGTTTTATAAAATATATACTGTATATATAATAACATTTTCAGGACATTTAACAAAAGCCAGACAGTGTGCCACACCTCTAGGAGCACTGCTGTCTGCAGAAGGAGAGCGTAGCAGGTTGGGATGCGCATAGTTGTCGTGATTTTGGATTGGTGGAGGTGGCAAAGAGGGAGTTGATGGTGGGATGTGTGGGGGAGGTGCAGGGTGCTGTGCATGAGGGGGTTCTTCATCGTACATAGCAGGGGATGGTAAAAGAGGCTCAGCACTTGCCCTCACCCCTCCATTTATAGTATAGGGTGAGCGGGGAGCACCCAGCAGCCGCCCATACACAACCCCATCAGGGGGATACCCCATGCCACTCTCAGCTCCAGGATACCTGCTATCTTCAGGGTAATCCCCAACACGGACATCACCTTCAAGGCCATCATCTACAGTGCAAACAAACACATCATGCTACGACATAAAAGCAAAAACTTTATATTCAAGCATATTTACAAAAAAAAAAAAAAAAAAAAAAAATGCTGAAAATTACATTACTTTAATTGTAGCTAAAGGCAGTGCAATTCTACAAAATCATGTAAAGATCTTAAAATCATAGAAAACACATGTAATACAGCAAATACAAACAAAATATCAAACATACTCTGATCAAAGTCCAAAATAGCAAAAAAACTACACAGTAATACTATCATTAATTAAACTACATGAAATTAGATAAGTTTTATATTGAAGGCATAATATGAAGACCTTCACTGTATTATTCTATAATTAATACTAATGCCTCCCTTTCATGAATTGCTTCCTGATATTAACAAAGCATAATTATGAAATGGAGGGCGGAGATAAGTGAAAGTGCTTACATACTGGATAGAAAAGAATATGTATTAGATGAAAAAAATAGTTTGATTTTTAAAATGTATTTAATGAAATGGAATCAGAAATTTCTGGATTGGGGCAAGGTGGAAAAAGATTTATTAGAATACAGTGGAACCTTGACTTACGAGTGTCCCAACATACGAGTTTTTCGAGATATGAGCCATCGCTCGGTCGATTTTTTACTCTGAGTTACGAGCCAACATCCGAGTAACGAGCGAATTTCCCCCTCTTCCCCCTCAACCCACAACCCGCACACCTCGCTCGTTTATCCATGATTTCATGCTTTAATTCCATGGACATCATCCTCTTTTTCTTCTCAGCACTGTCCTTTGCTACTTTCTTAGGACCCATGATTAGAAAAAAGAAATTTGGCAAAATAACTGCACAAAATGCAAGTAAACACGAGAGAAATGCTTCCACAGAGAGGTAAACAGTGCACGGAGTTGGCAGCGTTCTGAAGCTCCTCATTATTATTATTATTAATTTAGGGAACTGAAGCTCGCTCGTTATTATTATAATTATTATTAATTTAGGGAACTGGAGCACAGATCCAATTCCCTAAACCAAGAGCCCCTCACCAGTGTCAAGGTTCCTTGATGCTGGTGAAGGCTCTTGATCTAGGGAATTGGATCTGTGTTCCAGTTTCCTAAATTAATAATAATAATAATTATAATAATAATAATAACGACGACTTCAGTTCAAATAAATAAAATAAAATAAAATAAAATAAAATAAAATAAATAAATAAATAAATAAACAAATAAATAAATAAATAAATAAATAAATAAATAAATAAATAAATTAAATAAATTAAATAAATTAAATAAATTAAATAAATTAAATAAATAAATAAATAAATAAATAAATAAATAAATAATAATAATAATAATAATAATAATAATAATAGGTAGTAGGTTGGTAGTCAGCAACCACCCAGGGAGGTACTACCGTCCTGCCAAGTGAGTGTAAAACGAAAGCCTGTATTTGTTTTACATGATGGTAGGATTGCTGGTGTCTTTTCTGTCTCATAAACATGCAAGATTTCAGGTACGTCTTGCTACTTCTACTTACACTTAGGTCACGCTACGCAAAAACATGTACACGTTTATGTATACACACTCATCTGAGATTTCTTTGGTTTTATCTTAATAGATCTTTTTCTTACTGCTTTTTCTTTCATATCCATGGGGAAGTGGAATAAGAATCTTTCCTCCGTACGCCATGCGTGTTGTAAAAGTCAACTAAAATGCCGGGAACAATGGGCTAGTAACTCCTTTTCCTGTATAGCTTACTAAAAAGAAAAAGAAGAAAACCGTCAAAGTGGGATGTTTGAATGTGAGTGGATGTTGTGCGAATGATAAGAAAGAGATGATTGTAGATGTTATGAATGAAAAGAAGCTGGATGTCCTGGCTTTAAGTGAGACAAAGCTGAAGGGGGTAGGAGAGTTTCAGTGGGGAGAAATAAATGGGATTAGGTCAGGGGTTTCAAATAGAGTTAGAGCTAAAGAAGGAGTGGCAATTTTATTTATTTATTAACACATCGGCCGATTCCCACCAAGGCAGGGTGGCCCGAAAAAGAAAAACTTTCATCATCATTCACTCCATCACTGTCTTGCCAGAAGGGTGCTTTACACTACAGTTATAAAACTGCAACATTAACACCCCTCCTTCAGAGTGCCGGCACTGTACTTCCCATCTCCAGAACTCAAGTCCGGCCTGCCGGTTTCCCTGAATCCCTTCATAAATGTTACTTTGCTCACACTCCAACAGCGCGTCAAGTATTAAAAACCATATGCCTCCATTCACTCCTATCAAATACGCTCACACATGCTTGCTGGAAGTCCAAGCCCCTCGCACACAAAACTTCCTTTACCCCCTCCCTCCAACCTTTCCTAGGCCGACCCCTACCCCGCCTTCCCTCCACTACAGATTTATACACTCTCGAAGTCACTCTGTCTCGTTCCATTCTCTCTACATGTCCAAACCATCTCAACAACCCCTCCTCAGCTCTCTGGACAATCGTTTTGGTAATCCCGCACCTCCTCCTAACTTCCAAACTCCGAATTCTCTGCATTATATTCACACCACACATTGACCTCAGACATGACATCTCCACTGCCTCCAGCCTTCTCCTCGTTGCAACATTCATCACCCATGCTTCACACCCATATAAGAGCGTTGGTATAACTATACTCTCATACATTCCCTCTTTACTTCCATGGACAAGGTTCTTTGTCTCCACAGACTCGAAGTGCTCCACTCACCCTTTTCCCTCATCAATTCTATGATTCACCTCATCCTTCATAGACCCATCCGCCGACATGTCCACTCCCAAATATCTGAATACATTCACCTCCTCCATACTCTCTCCCTCCAATCTGATACCCAATCTTTCGTCACCTATTCTTTTTGTTATCCTCATCACCTTACTCTTTCCTATATTCACTTTCAATTTTCTTCTTTTACACACCCTACCAAATTCATCCACCAACCTCTGCAGCTTCTCTTCAGAATCTCCCAAAAGCACAGTGTCATCAGCAAAAAGCAACTGTGACAACTCCCACTTTGTATTTGCTTCTTTATCTTTTAGCCCAACACCTCTTGCCAAGACCCTCGCATTTACTTCTCTTACAACCCCATCTATAAATATATTGAACAACCACGGTGACATCACACATCCTTGTCCTAAGGCCCACTTTTACTGGGAAATAGTCCCTTCCCTCCTACACACTCTAACCTGAGCCTCACTATCCTCATAAAAACTCTTCACTGCTTTCAGTAACCTTCCTCCTATTCCATACACCTGCAACATCTGCCACATTGCCCCCTATCTACCCTATCATACGCCTTTTCCAAATCCATAAATGCCACAAAACATCTTTACCCTTATCCAAATACTGTTCACCTATATGTTTCACTGTAAACACTTGGTCTACACACCCCTACCTTTCCTAAAGCCCCTTGTTCATCTGCTATCCTGCTTTCTGTTTTACTCTTAATTCTTTCAATAATAACTCTACCATACACTTTACCAGGTACACTCAACAGACTTATTCCCCTATAATTTTTGCACTCTCTTTTGTCCCTTTGCCTTTATACAAAGGAACAATACACGCTCTCTGCCAATCCCTAGGTACCTTACCCTCTTCCATACATTTATTAAATAATAGCACCAACCACTCCAAAATTATATCCCCACCTGCTTTTAACATTTCTATCTTTATCCCATCAATCCAGCTGCCTTACCCCTTTCATTCTACCCACTGCCTCACGAACTTCCCCTACACCCACAACTGGCTCTTCCACACTCCTACAAGATGTTATTCCTCCTTGCCCTACACACGAAATCACAGCTTCCTGTCTTCATCAACATTTAACAAATCCTCAAAATATTCTCTCCATCTTCCGATACCTCTAACTCTCCATTTAATAACTCTCCTCTCCTATTTTTAACTGTCAAATCCATTTGTTCTCTAGGCTTCCTCAACTTATTAATCTCATTCCAAAACTTTTTCTTATTTTCAACAAAATTTGCTGATAACATCTCACCACTCTCTCATCTGCTCTCTTTTACATTGCTTCACCACTCTTTTAACCTCTCTTTTTCTCTCCATATACTCTTCCCTCCTTGCATCACTTCTACTTTGTAAAAACCTCTCATATGCTAACTTTTTCTCCTTACTACTCTCTTTACATCATCATTCCACCAATCGCTCCTCTTCCTCCGCACCCACTCGCCTGTAACCACAAACTTCTGCTGAACACTCTAACACTACATTTTAAATCTACCCCATACATTTTCGACCCCATTGCCTACACTCTCACTAGCCCATCTATCCTCCAATAGTTGTTTATATCTTACCCTAACTGCCTCCTCTTTTAGTTTATAAACCTTCACCTCTCTTTTACTTACTGATTCTATTTTCCTTGTATCCCATCTACCTTTTACTCCCACTGTAGCTATAACTAAAAAGTGATCTGATATATCTGTAGCCCCTCTATAAACATGTACATCCTGAAGTCTACTCAACAGTCTTTTATCTACCAATACATAGTCCAACAAACTACTGTCATTACGCCCTACATCATATCTTGTATACTTATTTATCCTCTTTTTCTTAAAATATGTATTACCTATAACTAAACCCCTTTCTATACAAAGTTCAATCAAAGGGCTCCCATTATCATTTACACCTGGCACCCCAAACTTACCTACTACACCCTCTCTGCATGTTTCTCCCACTTTAGCATTTAGGTCCCCTACCACAATTACTCTCTCATTTGGTTCAAAAGTTCCTATACATTGCTTAACATCTCCCAAAATCTCTCTCTCTCCTCTACACTCCTCTCTTCTCCAGGTGCATACACGCTTATTATGACCCACTTTTCGCATCCGACCCTTATTTTAATCCACATAATCCTTGAATTTACACATTTATATTCCCTCTTTTCCTTCCATAACTGATCCTTCAACATTATTGCTACCCTTCCTTAGCTCTAACTCTCTCAGATACTCCTGACTTAATCCCATTTATTTCTCCCACTGGAACTCGCCTACCCCCTTCAGCTTTGTTTCGCTTAGGGCCAGGACATCCAACTTCTTTTCATTCATAACATCGGCAATCATCTCTTTCTTATCATCCGCACTACATCCACGCACATTCAGACAACCCAATTTTATAAGTTTTTCTTCTTCTTGTTTTTAGTGGATTCGTACAGGAGAAGGGGTCACCAGCCCATTGCTCCCGGCATCTTAGTCGCCTCATACGACACGCATGGCTTACGGAGGAAAGATTCTTTTCCACTTCCCCATGGACAATAGAGAAAATAAAAAGAACAAGAGCTATTAAGAAAAGAAGAAAAACCTAGATGTGTGTATGTATATATATGCATGTGTATGCCAGTGTAGTGTGACCTAAAGTGTAAGTAGAAGTAGCTAGATATACCTGTTATCCAGCGTGTTTATGAGACAGAAAAAGACACCAGCAATCCTACCATCATGTAAAACAGTTTCAGGTTTCTGTTTCACAGTCACCTGGCAGGACGGTAGTACCTCCCTGGGTGGTTGCTGTCTACCAACCTACTACCTATGGCAATAATGTTGAATAATCAGTTATGGCAGGTAAAGAGGGAATATAAATGTATAAATTCAAGGATTATGTGGAGTAAAATAAGGTTGAATGTGAAAAGTGGGTTATAGTAAGTGTTTACGCACCTGGAGAAGAGAATTGTAGAGGAGAGAGAATTTTGTGAAATGTTGAGTGAGTTGTGGGGATTTTGAACCAAGTGAGAGTAATTGTGGTTGAGGATCTAAATGCTAAAGTAGGTAAAATGTTGTGGAGGGAGTAGTAGGTAAATTTGGGGTGCCGAGGTAAATGTAAATGAGGAACCATTAATTGAGCTATGTGTAGAAAGAGGTTTGGTAATAAGTAATACATATTTTATGAAAAGAGGATAAATAAATATACAGGTATGATATCGAATAAGGAAAGTAGTTTGTTGGATTTATTGGTGGATAAAGGTTGATGGGTAGGCTTCAGGATGACATGTTTATAAAGGGGCAACGGATATATCGGATCATTATTTGGTTAGCTACAGTTAAGTAAAAGGTAGATGGACAAAAAAATGGCAACAGCAAGTAAGAGAGAGGTAAAAGTGTATAAACTAAGTGAGGAGGAAGTTAGGTGAGATATAATCAACATTGGCAGAAAGAGTGGGCTAGTGCAAATATGAGTAGTGGGGGAGGGGGTGTTGAAGAGAGATGGAATAGTTTTAGAAATGCAGTATTAGAATGTGGGGCAGAAGTTTGTAGCTATAGGAGGGTGGGTGCAGGAGGAAAGAGGAGTGAGTGGTGGAATGAAGAAGTAAAAGGTGTGTATATAAGAAAAAGGTAGCTTATGAAGGTTTTTAAAACAGAAGTGTTAATAGAAGAGCAGAGTATATGGAAGTAAAAAGGTGAAGAGAGTGGTGAGAGAGTGCAAAAGAAGAGCAAATGAAAGAATGGGAGAGGCTCTGTCAAGAAATTTTGCTGAAAACAAGAAAAATTTTGGGTGAAATAAACAAGGTAAGAAAGCCTAGGGAACGAATGGATTTTTCAGTTAACAACAGAGTAGGGAGTTAGTAGATGGGGAGCTGGAGGTATTGGGTAGATGGCGAATATTTTGAGGAACTTTTAAATGTCAATGAAAAAGGGAGGCGGTAATTTCATGTACTGGCCAGGAGGTACAACATCGTTTAGGAGTGAAGAAGGCAGGATGTGAGTGTGGGGAAGTGCGTGAGGCATTCGTAGAATGAAAGTGGGTAAAGCAGCTGGAACTGACGGGATCATGACAGAAATGTTAAAAGCAGGGAGGATATAGTGCTGGAGTGGTTGGTATTTTGTTTAATAAATGTATGAAAGAGGGGAAGGTATCTAGGGATTGGCAGAGAGCATGTATAGTTCCTTTATATAAAAGGAAGGAGGATAAAATAGTGTGTAAAAATTATAGTGAAATAAGTTCACTGAGTTCTCCATGGGGAAGTGGAACAGAATTCTTCCTCCGTAAGCCATGCGTGTCGTAAGAGTCGACTGAAATGCCGGGAGCAAGGGGCTAGTAACCCCTTCTCCTGTATACATAACTAAAGTTAAAAAGAGAAACTTTTGTTTTTCTCTTTGGGCCACCCCGCCTTGGTGGGAAGCGGCCAATTTGTTGAAAGAAGAAGAGGTTTACCGAGTATACCAGGTAAAGTGTATGGCAGGGTTATTAATGAAAGAATTAGAGGAAAGACAGAGAGTAGGATTGCAGATGAGCAAGGAGGCTTTAGAGTGGGTAGAGGATGTGTAGATCAAATGTTTACATTGAAGCATATATGTGAACAGTATTTAGATAAATTTAGAGAAGTTTTCATTGCATTTATGGATTTAGAAAAGGCATATGATAGAGTGGATAGGGGAGCAATGTGGCAAATGTTGCAAGTGTATGGAATAGGTAGTAAGTTACTGAAGGCTGTAAAGAGTTTTTATGAGGATAGTGAGGCTTAGGTTAGGGTGTGTAGGAGAGAGGGAGATTACTTCCCGGTAAAAGTAGGTCTTAGACAGGGATGTGTAATGTCACCATGGTTGTTTAATATATTTATAGATGGGGTTGTAAAAGAAGTAAATGCTAGGGTGTTGGGGGGAGTGGTGGGATTAAATTATGGGGGATTACAGTCATACCTCGGTTAACGATGCTGTCAGTTAACAATATTTTCGGTTAACGATATTTATGACTTAAAAAAAATGATTGCAGTTAACGATGTTTGCTTCGGTTAACGACATTCGTACCGGACGTGTCCACATGGCGCCCAGCTGAGCGCGCACTCCAGGGAGCGTCAGTGTGCTATTGTTTACAAGCGAGAGCGACCACCCACCCACACCCACGCATTCATACCAGTATATTGTCATTATTCAACTGTTTTTAGTGCTTGCAACTGCTAAATAAGCTACCATGGGTCCAAAAAAAGTTCCTAGTGCCAGCCCTGTGATAAAGAGTGTAGCATTCATGCAGGGAGTGTAGCATTCATGCAGGAGTGTAGCATTCATGCAGGGAGTGTAGCAGGCATGCAGGGAGTGTAGCAGGCATACAGGGAGTGTAGCAGGCATGCAGGGAGTGTAGCAGGCATGCAGGGAGTGTAGCAGGCATGCAGGGAGTATGACAGACATGAGGAGTGTAGCAGGCATGCAGGGAGTTTAGCAGCATGCAGGAGTGTAGCATTTATGCAGGGAGTGTAGCATTTATGCAGGGAGTGTAGCATTTATGCAGGGAGTGTAGCATTTATGCAGGGAGTGTAGCATTTATGCAGGGAGTGTAGCATTTATGCAGGGAGTGTAGCATTTATGCAGGGAGTGTAGCATTTATGCAGGAGTGTAGCAGGCATGCAGGGATTGTAGCAGGCATGCAGGGATTGTAGCAGGCATGCAGGGAGTGTAGCAGGCATGCAGGGAGTGTAACAGGCATGCAGGGAGTGTAGCAGGCATGCAGAGAGTGTAGAGGCATGCAGGGAGTGAGCAGGCATGCAGGGAGTGTAGCAGGCATGCAGGGAGTGTGCAGGCATGCAGGGAGTGCTAGCAGGCATGCAGGGAGTGTAGCAGGCATGCAGGGAGTGTAGCAGGCATGCAGGGAGTGTAGCAGGCATGCAGGAGTGTAGCAGCATGCAGGGAGTGTAGCGGCATGCAGGGGTGTAGCAGGCATGCAGGGAGTGTAGCAGGCATGCAGGGAGTGTAGCAGGCATGCAGGGGATGTAGCAGGCATGCAGGGAGTGTAGCAGGCATGCAGGGAGTGTAGCAGGCATGCAGGAGTGTAGCAGGCATGCAGGGAGTGTAGCAGGCATGCAGGAGTGTAGCAGGCATGCAGGGAGTGTAGCAGGCATGCAGGGAGTGTAGCAGGCATGCAGGGAGTGTAGCAGGCATGCAGGAGTGTAAGGCATGCAGGGAGTGTAGCAGGCATGCAGGAAGTGTACCATTCATGCAGGGAGTGTGAAATTAAAGAAAAAGGCCAGTAACCCCAGAAAAGAACTTGCCACCTGCAGTGTTAATGGAAGGATTCCCCTTCAAACACTAGCATACTATACTCCATCCTTTCCCCTCCTCCCGTCCTCCACACATCAACAACTCTTCAATAAATGTAAGTGACATATTATTGTACTATATTTACATGTGTATTTATTTATTGTTCATTAAATTGTGTATTATTTAATGTCAAAAAGTTCTAAAAATATTTTATTTTACTACTTTTGAAAGTCTTGGACGGATTAATTTTATTTCCATTATTTCTTATGGGAAAATTGATTCGGTTAACGATTTTTCAGTTAAAGATATGCCCTCTCTGCCGTTAATATCGTTAACCGAGGTATGACTGTAAATGCAAAATGGGAGTTGACACAGTTACTTTTTGCTGATGATACTGTGCTTATGAGAGATTCTAAAGAAAAGTTGCAAAGGTTAGTGGATGAGTTTGAGAGTGTGTGTAAAGGTAGAAAGTTGAAAGTGAAGATAGATAAGAGTAAGGTGATGAGGGTATCAAACGATTTAAATAAAGAAAAATTGGATATCACATTGAGAGAGGGATTATGGAAGAAGTAAATGTTTTCAGATATTTGGGAGTTGACGTGTCAGCGGATGGGTTTATGAAGGATGAGGTTAACCATAGAACTGATGAAGGAAAAAAGGTGAGTGGTGCGTTGAGGTATCTGTGGAGACAAAAAACGTTATCCATGGAGGCAAAGAAGGGAATGTACGAAAGTATAGTGGTACCAACACTCTTATATGGGTGTGAAGCATGGGTTGCAAATGCTGCAGTGAGGGGGAGGCTGGAGGCAGTGGAGATGTCCTGTCTAAAAGCAATGTGTGGTGTAAATATTATGCAGAAAATTGAATGTGGAAATTAGGAGAAGGTGTGGAGTTACTAAAAGTATTTGTCAGAGAGGCGGAAGAGGGTTGAGGTGGTTTGGTCATTTAAAGAGAATGGATCAAGTAGAATGACTTGGAGAGCGTATAAATCTGTAGGGGAAGGAAGGCGGGTGGGGTCATCCTAGAAAAGGTTGGAGGGAGGGGTAAAGGAGGTTTTGTGGGCGAGGGCTTGGACTTCCAGCAATTGTGAAACTGCTAGATAGGAGTGAATGGAGACGAATGGTTTTTTGGGGCATGATCTTTGGAAATGTGAGCAGGGTAACATTTTTTTGAAGGGGTTCAGGGAAACCCGTTAAATTTATTTAGTTTTGGGCTTGGAAATCCAAATGGAAAGACAATGCCTGCACTTTAAAGGAAAGGAAATCTGAATAGGACAGCTGGGACTATTCTATTTCGTATCTGCGCCTCTGCAAAAACA
>WNWK01041029.1:0-16664 GCA_009830355.1 Cherax destructor
TTTTACAGGACATAATATGTTCCTCCACTTCATAATATTGCTCAAACAGTGTTTCTATTTCCTCATTATCTGAACAATTCTCCATAAGGTCCTTTTCATATTCCTTAAACCACAACTTGTATGACTCATATCTACTATCTAAGGAGTCTAAATACAATTTTAATTAATCGGGGTCCACTGTATCTTGATCCATGAACTCGGTGCCTTTGTAACATGACCCTTACGAGCTTGTAACGAGGATTAATAACCACTGCTGTCTCAAATTAAATAGTTTATAAAGGTGATTATCAAACCTTACTCTTGCACAAATCGTAGCCACGCCTGGGCTAGCAATTAATTGGACTAATTATTACAATTCACCCCACAATTAATTAATCTGTGTACTCTATACTCACTTTCTTCAATCAGTCACTTAATTATTAAATAATTAATTCAATAATGATTAATTCACTAATCACATCCGGTTCAGGAAGGACCAACGGGCGATGTGGGGAATTAAGAGATTACCTGTCTGGGCTTCACCGCCACTTACAACAAAATAATCTCCCAGGGTGGGTGGCCCGGTGGTCTGGTGGCTTGAGCTCTTGCTTCACACACGGAGGGCCCGGGTTCGATTCCCGGCGGGTGGAAACATTTCGACGTGTTTCCTTACACCTGTTGTCATGTTCACCTAGCAGTAAATAGGTACCTGGGTTGTTAGTCGACTGGTGTGGGTCGCATCCTGGGGGACAAGATTAAGGACCCCAATGGAAATAAGACAGACAGTCCTCGATGACGCACTGACTTTCTTGGGTTATCCTGGGTGGCTAACCCTCCGGGGTTAAAAATCCGAAGAAATCTTATCTTATCTTTATCTTAGGGAGTGGACCGACTAGTATAATTTTACCGCGGTTACCCCCCGTTGAGGCGTGTGAGAAAACTTGACCCACTCCTGGTCACATTTAAGGGGACCCTTCGATATTCTCACTCTAAATCCACATCTATCCTTGACCAGTTTATTAAGAATGAGTAACACCAATGGTTACGGTATTGTTAAATTTTGTGGACTGTATAGGTTGATGTCTGACTGATTGGGGAGAAGGAGGAAAGAGTACAACTTAATATCACTCACCCTTTATCCGTGCCATTGCTGTTCACTTGAAGATCCCGTCATTATCATTCCCACCGCAAACCCACATTATCCCAACATACCTACTGACCAGACGGTTGCTAAGATAACAAGAGTACTTACAGTGGGGAAGAAACAGCATTCTTGTCGCTATTCTTCGACGGATCGCATGGTCCTGCTTGGTAGATTATTCTTCCGGCAAGACGATGATGTTGATGGTTGTCCCGATGAGTCAAGAGAAGATTGATCCCTTGAACTCTCTTACGCCCAAGAGACCGGGCGTTATTTAACGTGGTTGGTCGGGGTAGTGATTCATATCCTCTCACTATACCCCTTTATTAGAGTTTATACGCAACACTTTACACACTATTCACACGTCGGTTTAATGTCCAATTAATTTACTCTCGTTAGAAGTTGATCCATTAATAATTGCGTGTGATGAACACTGATCGAACCGACACACATTTCCGCCATCAACACCGCCATGGCGGCTGCGCTCATTGTTTAACACATTATCACTCTATTATTATAGTTTCTTGAACTTAATGTCCCACATTATGCCCGGCGAATATTCACAACATTCACTATTGTGAAGAGAGACCATTAACCGCTATTTGGTCGTTGTAAACGCCGATTTCCATCTCCTTTATATCCAGAGCCCTCCCATCGTTCACCTCCGTTCGCTTTTCCCACGAGAGACCGACTCCCTCCCTGCCCTCGTATGACCCAGCACGGCGTACCCACGCCACCGTCACGATGGTTCTCTACTCATCTCAAGAAAAATATGAACCAACAGCCACACATTAAGAATATTCACATTAGAAAGGCTATCGAGTATAACCTTTCGGGAAAATACCGAATATTTTCCACAGTGGGCGCCGAGTATAAAGTGGGACAATCGGTCCAGGAGGTCCAGTAATAGGGCAGTAATTGTGGAAATAACGAATGGCGCCGGCATGGTATGTCCGCATAGGCCTATTTGAACTCAGTGAAGCGACCACACGACAGGATAAAGTCGTAACCCCTGATGCTGGGGAGCTTTCGTCTTAGAAGAGACTGAAATATGTTCGATGAACTTTGTGAAATGGTGAATATAGTGAAACTGAGTTGTAAGTAATCAGGGGGTGATTGTACCGGGCGGGTCTAGCGTGGGTACGCTGTACCCCGACAGCCATGTTGGATGCGGAGGAGATGAACTAACATATCGCAAGTTATCTACTCGAAATCCAAGTATCGAGACGGTGAATGGGTATAAACTAGTGGGGCATTAAGCCAGGATATACTTAGTGTGTAAAGTTATATGTATAAACAGTAATAAGGTCGGAATAGTGAGAGGATCTGAATCGCTACCCTGACCAACCACATGTTAACTAACGCCCGGTCTCGTGGGCGTATAAGAGTTCACGGAAATTAATCTTCCTTGACTCGACGGGACAACCCTTACCATCGCGATCGAACCAGATCGCAGGAGAACGTCAACAACGAAGTGACTCCCTCATCTAAAGCTAAGTACTCATCTGTCGTCTTTGTTATTGTTACGCACAGTAGATGTACTTTAGCTAGGTCAACGATCTACCATGCACTGCTATGATGCTGTTAATTAGGTGAGTGATGGTCATGTTAACTTATTTGTTTGTTCTCTACCTTTCTTTCTACTTGATCAGTCGCCCATAACCTATACAGTCCACTTAAATTTAATCATACCATAATTATTAATATTATCTACTCAGATTTATTTATACTGGTCCAGAGTGCAGTGGGCTAACGTGAGAATATTGAAGGTACCCCTTGGGTGCGGCCAGGAGTGGGTCAAGTTCTCACATACCTTAAAGGGAATGACTGCGGTAAAATTATAAGAGTCGGTCATCTCCCTGGGAGTTTGTTTATTGCAAGTGGCGGTGTCCCAGATAGACTTATCTCCCACAATTCCCCACACTCAGGTTATTTTTCTGCCATCTCTAGCCACCTTCACAACCGTTGGCAACGTTAGTCTGAATTGATTCATAACAAATTACCCTCTCTCAAGGCGCGTTTAGGATCCTGATCATCTTATCATAGTTGTCGTGGTTGCGAGACTATGCTTTCCCATCTTCACATTGGGCACACACGTCTCACTCAGTTTGTCATATTCTGTTGGACTGTTCAGTCTATCAGCCAGAACGCAGAATTTACCTTCGACGTCGTCACAGCTCTAATACTCTTACTTTATCTTCCTCCTTCCTGACGGCCTCACCCTTGACAGACTCCATCGTTGACATTTTGACAGCAACAGATTTATTACACCTTTCATTATACTTCTTTTTAGCACTCCTCACTGACCTTACTAACTCTACCCTGCCGTGCTGTATGACCCTGGTGGTTTAGTGCTTGGTTTTGATTAAAATAATACCGAAAAGTTGATGGTTAACACACCTGTGTAACAACTGGGTATCTTTATTGTTGAAACGTTTCGCCTATGTGGTGGGTTTCATCAATCGAATAAAGAGAAGAATATATTTTAGGCAGCAGGAGTAGTGTCGAGGTAAAGTTGATGAAATCAGTCCATCAACCTTGGGGAAATAGTCCTTTAGCCTGGAGGCTAAAGGACTGACCACCTCAAACTATTTTCCTGGCACCATTCACATGTCAGTGACTGTGATTATTGTAGTGTTGAGTGAGGTAGTGACCGCATGTGTGCTACAGTGCGCAATATTACGTGTTAAGTGTTAGTGATAGTGATTGATATAGTGTTAAGTATAATGCACAACATGTTATTGATATGTGGATATTATTATTATTATAATCAAAAGAAGCGCTAAACCACAAGGGTTATACAGCGGATATGTGGATAAAATCAGACGGTAGATATAGTGTTGCAGTGTGTAGGATGTCACAATATAATCTTACAATGTATATTATTAAGTATCCTCAGAGGGAACTTTTAAGTGATTTTCATTTTTTTTTAATTCCAAATTTTCGTTTTTCATTCATAATGCAAGAAGCCTAATCCGATATGCTTCTAATGTTCAAGGCTTGTGTAGTGTAACTAGAGGCAGAGTAATGGAACAATAAGCAAGTGCACGTCATTACTGACTCAACCTGTTGAAACCACTTCCTTCATTCTGGCATAACTCGAGGTCTAGTCAGCGAGCTGGTCACAGTCCGGCGAGGCTGGTCACAGTCCGGGCGAGGCCTGGTCACAGTCCGGGCGAGGCCTGGTCACAGTCCGGGCGAGGCCTGGTCACAGTCCGGGCGAGGCCTGGTCACAGTCCGGGCGAGGCCTGGTCACAGTCCGGGCGAGGCCTGGTCACAGTCCGGGCGAGGCCTGGTCACAGTCCGGGCGAGGCCTGGTCACAGTCCGGCGAGGCCTGGTCACAGTCCGGGCGAGGCCTGGTCACAGTCCGGGCGAGGCCTGGTCACAGTCCGGGCGAGGCCTGGTCACAGTCCGGGCGAGGCCTGGTCACAGTCCGGGCGAGGCCTGGTCACAGTCCGGGCGAGGCCTGGTCACAGTCCGGGCGAGGCCTGGTCACAGTCCGGGCGAGGCCTGGTCACAGTCCGGGCGAGGCCTGGTCACAGTCCGGGCGAGGCCTGGTCACAGTCCGGGCGAGGCCTGGTCACAGTCCGGGCGAGGCCTGGTCACAGTCCGGGCGAGGCCTGGTCACAGTCCGGGCGAGGCCTGGTCACAGTCCGGGCGAGGCCTGGTCACAGTCCGGGCGAGGCCTGGTCACAGTCCGGGCGAGGCCTGGTCACAGTCCGGGCGAGGCCTGGTCACAGTCCGGGCGAGGCCTGGTCACAGTCCGGGCGAGGCCTGGTCACAGTCCGGGCGAGGCCTGGTCACAGTCCGGGCGAGGCCTGGTCACAGTCCGGGCGAGGCCTGGTCACAGTCCGGGCGAGGCCTGGTCACAGTCCGGGCGAGGCCTGGTCACAGTCCGGGCGAGGCCTGGTCACAGTCCGGGCGAGGCCTGGTCACAGTCCGGGCGAGGCCTGGTCACAGTCCGGGCGAGGCCTGGTCACAGTCCGGGCGAGGCCTGGTCACAGTCCGGGCGAGGCCTGGTCACAGTCCGGGCGAGGCCTGGTCACAGTCCGGGCGAGGCCTGGTCACAGTCCGGGCGAGGCCTGGTCACAGACTGGTCAGCGGGGTCGTTATCCCCAGATACACTCTCCAGGTATACAGCTTCAAGCATCATAAAGCTGCCTCTTATTCACAGACGTCAGAGTAAAATTCAGGTGTGTAGTTGTAGAGTTGATCATTTTCTATGTAATATGATACAGAAGTAGTCACATGGAGATGGAAGTCTTTACTTCTAGATCTTTCGCACTCATGCGTCGTCACGAACAATGCATTGTTGCAAGACATCAACAGATAGGAGGGCAGAGCTGTATGGCCCTTATGGGTTTAGCGCTTAGTTATGATAACAGATAGGAGAAATTCTCTGAGGCAAGACAGGTGTCACTGAAACCTACTGTCTTGCTTCAGAGAAATTCCCCTCTTATCTGTTGCTATCTTGCAACATTGCATAGCTCCTGACAACGCACGAGTGCGCGAGAGATCTAGAGCTAAAGATATCCATCCACAAGTGACTTGTTTTTCAATGTTAAAATAGCCTATTTGCGGTTGCATGGTGTTTAATATAATATAAAAAAAGTCATTCGCAGTTTCCTCTTGGTAACGCCTTCAGTGTTTAATGCCTGACGCAGCTGACCACCTTGACGCAGCTGACCACCTTGACGCAGCAGACCACCTTGACGCAGCTGACCACCTTGAAAGTGCACGTTAAATTTTGTTTGTGTGCAGGGGAAATTTATCAATATTTAAAAAATGGTTAATGAAACTTCGAATCACTGTAAACTGCAATAACTGTAGAATTTCTCTTCTAATCGGCTTCAAACTGTCTCCACTCTTGTGGTTTACTGAACGCAATGTTCGCCATCTTATTGGCTAACAAAAGTCCCGATTTCCTAATTTTATTGAATAAAAAGTGAAGTTTATTTATATTTATTAACCAAAATGATTCTTCTGATCAACCAAAAAATTATAATGAATCATTCTATATGAATGATGACCATCCATAAGTTTATTATTAGTAAGTATAAATTTGTATTATTATTATTATAATCAAATAGAAGCGCTAAACCACAGGGGTTATACAGCGCTGCAGGTTATTGTAGGATGCAGGGAGAGTGGGTTGTAAGAGGGAGATGGACGATTAGTAGGGTATGGAGTGCAAGATGACGGTGGATAGTGCAGGGGTGGAGGGTAGCAAGAGATCGAGGTAGAAGGGACTGAGGGAGGTGCTAGAGGTATAATCTTCAGAGTTTGTGTAGTAAGTCAGTTTCTGTCAAAAAGTCAACGAGAGAGTCAGGATTAAAGGAGGGTCCATCTGCAAGAAGGGAAGGTAAAGAAAGGGCCGCAGAGCAAAGACGTCGTTGGAGGTAAATTCTGCGTGCTCGTTGATAGAGTGGGCAGTCCAACAGGATATGTCGAACAGACACTGGAACCTGACAATGTTCACAGAGAGGGACAGTATAAATTTGAAATATTCATGAAATTGATTATTATTATTATAATCAAATAGAAGCACTAAACCACAGGGGTTATACAGCGCTGCAGGTTATTGCAGGATGCAGGGAGAATGGGTTGTAAGAGGGAGATGGATGATTAGTAGGGTATGGAGTACAGCAGGATGGTGGATAGTGCAGGGATAGAGGATAGCAAGAGATCAAGGTAGAAGGGACTGAGGGAGGTGCTAGAGGTATAATCTTCAGAGTTTGTGTAGTAAGTCAGTTTCTGTCAAAAAGTCAACGAGAGAGTCAGGATTAAAGGAGGGTCCATCAGCAAGAAGGGAAGGTAAAGAAAGGGCCGCAGAGCGAAGACGTCGTTGGAGGTAAATTCTGGGTGCTCGTTGATAGAGTGGGCAGTCCAACAGAATATGTCGAACAGACACTGGAACCTGACAATGCTCACAGAGAGGGGCAGGGAGCCTCTCCATGAGATACCCGTGAGTAAGACGAGTGTGGCCGATGCGAAGACCGGAGTGTAGTCTCCCAACCTCAACATTGGTGACAAGAAGAAGGCCAGAAACCTATAACCGGTTTAATAGAATGAAGTTTGTTATTCAGCAGGTCAGACCAGCGTTGTTGCCAACGGGTGCGAAGGTGGGTAGCAATGACCGCAAAATAGTCCGTGAAAGGAACACCTCTATATGAAACTGGAAGGTCATGTACTGCTGACCGCACAGCAGTGTCTGCCTGTTCATTGCCCTGTATGTCAACATGACCAGGGACCCAACAAAAAACAATATCTTTATGCTTGCAAAAGATACGGCGTAACCAAAGGTGGATACGAAGAACTAGGGGGTGAGGTGTATCAATTTTACGGATAGGCTGTAAAGCACTAAGGGAGTCTGAAACGACCACAAATGGTGACTCGGGCATAGATGCAATACTGATAAGTGCCACAAGAATGGCATACAATTCAGCCATAAATATGATAGCGAGAGTAATAGATGCCCTCGTACAACGCTGTCCGGAAACACTGCTGCGAATCCGACGCCGTCAGATGACTTTGAACCATCGGTGTATACTGCGATGGCATGGGAATGAGAACGGAAGTGGTCTAGAAAGAAAGAGCGAGAAGCCGCCATAGGTAGTTGAGCTTTCGCGCAAGGTAGAGGAATAAAACAGACACGGACACCAGGAACTTCCCAAGGGGGCAGGGTAAAGGGAGATGTCACATGAACATATAGAGGTGGGAGCTGAAGGGAAGACAGGAGTGAATGTAGACGAAGAGAAAAGGGACGAAGTAAGCAGGGGCGACGAACAAATAAAGAGCGCCTACTAACATCTGTAACAATCATAAGAACATAAGAACATAAGAAAGAATGAACACTGCAGCAGGCCTACTGGCCCATGCGAGGCAAGTCCAAGTCTCCCACCGGCTTAAGCAAATGCCCCGACCCAGCCAGGTCAGGTTACATTCACTTAAGGAAGGAGCACGGCATCTGACCTAGTAGCACAAACTAGTCAGGTCCAACTCACACCCACCCGCACCCACTCATATATTTATCTAGCCTATTTTTAAAACTACACAACGTTTTAGCCTCTATAACTGTACTCGGGAGTTTGTTCCACTCATCAACAACTCTATTACCAAAACAATGCTTTCCTATATCCCTCCTGAATCTGAATTTATCCAACTTAAAGCCATTGCTGCGAGTCCTGTCAATACAAGATATTTTTAGCACGCTATTTACATCCCCTTTATTTATTCCTGTTTTCCATTTATACACCTCAATCATATCCCCCCTAATTCTACGCCTTTCTAGAGAGTGCAGATTCCTCATAGGGAAGATTTCTGATACATGGAATCAACTTAGTCATCCTCCTTTGTACGTTTTCCAGAGCATTTATATCCATTCTGTAATATGGTGACCAAAACTGTGCAGCATAATCTAGATGAGGCCTAACCAAGGATATATAGAGTTGAAGAACAACCTGAGGACTCCTATTATTTATGCTTCTTGATATGAAGCCAAGGATTCTGTTTGCTTTATTGCGAACACTTATGCACTGCTGTCTTGGTTTTAGATTACTGCTAACCAGAACTCCTAAATCCTTTTCGCAATCAGTAATATTAAGATCTACATTATTTAGTTTATATGTGGCATGGTTATTGTCCTGTCCAATATTTAGAACTTTGCATTTATCTATATTAAATTGCATCTGCCACTTCTCCGACCACTGCATCAGTCTATTCAAATCTTCCTGGAGTGCTCTAATGTCCTCATTTGAATGAATTGGACGGCCTATTTTGGTGTCATCGGCAAACTTGCTTATGTCGCTATTTATTCCCTCATCTATGTCGTTGATGTAGATTGTGAACAACAAGGGGCCCAATACTGACCTCTGTGGAACACCACTTGTGACGCTTCCCCACTCTGATTTTTCCCCATTTATGCAAACTCTCTGCTGCCTATTTGTCAACCATGCCTCTATCCAGGAAAAAATTTCTCCTCCTATTCCGTGTGCCTTAATTTTCCTCAAGTCTCTGATGTGGGACTCTATCAAAAGCCTTACTGAAGTCCATATACACAATATCATATTCATTACCATGATCTACCTCCTCAAATACCTTAGTGAAAAAAGTTATTAAATTTGTAAGGCAGGAACGCCCTTTTGTAAAACCGTGCTGAGATTCATTGATTAATTTATGCTTTTCAAGATGGCTACGAATTGCCTCGGCAATTATTGATTCCATAAATTTTCCCACTATGGAGGTTAGGCTTATTGGTCTATAGTTCGAAGCTAAGGACCTGTCTCCTACTTTGAAAATAGGTATTACATTGCAATTTTCCACTTATCTGGCACCATGCCAGTTTGCAGTGATATGTTGAAAAGATTAGCCATAGGTTTGCTAAGCTCCTCTTTACATTCCTTTAGAACCCTTGCATACAGTTCATCAGGGCCTGGGGATTTGTTAGGTTTTAATTTATCTATTTGTCTAAGGACCATGTCACTTGTGATCCTGATCGTGCATAGTTTACTATCGTCCTGGTCTACATAATTTATTATTTCTGGAATATCGCTAGTATCTTCCTGTGTAAAAACTGAGAGGAAGTGTTAAAAATTCTACACATTTCCTTATCACTGACGGTGAGCTGACCTGAGTAACTTTTGAGTGGGCCTATCTTGTCCCTAATCTTACTTCTGTATACCTGAAAAAATCCTTTTGGGTTAGTTTTCGATTCTCTTGCAACTTTAACCTCATAGTCTCTTTTTGCTTTTCTTATTCCTTTTTTATTTCTCTCTTTAACTGAATACGTATATTGATTACTTAATTGCCCCTCTCCTCTTTTGATTCGCCTATATATGCCTCTCTTTTGACCAATGAGATGTTTTAATCTATTGTTCATCCATTTAGGATCATTTTTGTTTGATCTGATTTCCCTATTAGGAACATAAGTTGTCTGAGCAGCTAGAACTATTCTCTGGAAAACGTCATATTGGCAATCACCACCTACCTGACCCACTGTCAGGTCATTCCAGTTCAGCCCACCCAGGTAATTTTTCAGTCCTATTAAATCAGCCAGGCGGAAGTCAGGGACAGAGACTTGATTGCCATTATTAGGGTAATTCCATGATATATTAAAACTGAGTGATTTGTGATCACTTTCCCCAAGCTCATCATTAACCTCAAGATTATTAATTAGCGATTCCCTGCTGGCAAGAACCAAGTCTAGCAGGTTATTTCCTCTAGTTGGTTCTGTCACAAACTGTTTCAAAAAACAATCCTGAATTGTATCAAGAAAGTCACTTGACTCTAAATTTCCTGTCAAATTGCTCCAGTCAACTTGTCTAAAGTTGAAATCTCCCATTAGCACAACATTTTCATATGTAGATGCCTTACGAATTTCATCCCATAGAAATTTACTGCACTCCCTATCAAGATTTGGGGGCCTGTAAATCACACCCAAAATAAGTTTTACACGGCCCTCAAGAAGCTGTAACCAAAGAGATTCAGTGGCTGACGCTTCTAATTTTATATCTTGTCTAACACAACAGTTTAAATTGTCTCTGACATACATCGCTACTCCACCACCCTTCCTGTTGACACTATCAGTGTGGAATAATTTATAGCCTTGTATGTGACATTCAGAAGGCAACTCTCTATCTTTCAGATTGAGCCAGGTCTCTGTTATAGCAATAATATCTATGTTTCCTGCACTTGCAATTAATCTTAACTCATCTATCTTATTTCTTACACTCCTGCTATTAGTATAGTAAACCTTAAGGGAGCTAGTCTCTTGTTTCCCTCTACTGTCTCCCTTTGTTTGCTGACCTGATCCATTGTCTTTATTTGTAAATTTATGATGAATTTCTTTTATAAATTTACTGTTTTCAGCCTTAGTGTTGCAAACTGACTGTTTCCCACATACACTCATACCTCTATCCTCTATCAGTTTAAAATCCTAGGCATGTCAGCAATGGCCCTCTCAATCGAGTTGGCAAGTGCTTCCACCCCTGTCACAGAGAGATGTACCCCATCCCTTGCATACATATTATGTTTGCCATAAAAGTTGTCCCAGTTGTCAATGAATGGGATCTATCTAGCCAGCAATTTACACCAATTGCCCTAGACAACAATTCATTTCCCACTCTCCATCTAGGCAAGATGCTACATATAATTGGAACCCCTCCCTTAGACTTGATTAGCTCTATAGCTGACCTGTACTTATCCAGCAGCTCTTCTCTCCTACCCTTCCCAATATCATTTCCACCAGCACTGAGACAGATAATGGGCTTGTTCCCATTACCTGACATGATATTATCCAACCTGTTGACTATGTCACCAACACCAGCTCCAGGGAAGCACACCCTCTCTCTCACCTACTTATTCCTATTACAGAAAGCACGGTCCATATCTCTTACCAGTGAGTCACCTACAACAAGAATTCTCTTACCTCTATTAGCAGGGGAAGTAGTACCTTTACCTTCACTGGCCACTGAAGTACACTCATCCTGAATAACAGAGAAGCTATTTCCTACCTTCAAATCCTCTCTCTTAACTTTCCTTATATTGATGCTCCTCCCATTACTGGGTACCACTCGCCACTCGCTAACCACTGAAGTACACTCGTCCTGGAGAACAGAGAATCGATTTCCTACCTTCACATCTTCTCTGTTATTATTATTATTATTATTATAATCAAATAGAAGCGCTAAACCATAGGGGTTATACAGTGCTGCAGGTTATTGTAGGATGCAGGGAGAGTGGGTTGTAAGAGGGAGATGGACGATTAGTAGGGTATGGAGTGCAAGATGACGGTGGATAGTGCAGGGGTGGAGGGTAGCAAGAGATCGAGGTAGAAGGGACTGAGGGAGGTGCTAGAGGTATAATCTTCAGAGTTTGTGTAGTAAGTCAGTTTCTGTCAAAAAGTCAATGAGAGAGTCAGGAATAAAGGAGGGTCCATCTGCAAGAAGGGAAGGTAAAGAAAGGGCCGCAGAGCGAAGACGTCGTTGGAAGTAAATTATGCGTTCTCGTTGATAGAGTGGGCAGTCTAACAGGATATGTCGAACAGACACTGGAACCTGACAATACTCACAGAGAGGGGCAGGGAGCCTCTCCATGAGATACCCGTGAGTAAGACGAGTGTGGCCGATGCGAAGACGGGAGAGTGTAGTCTCCCAACCTCGACATTGGTGACAAGAAGGCCAGAAACCTATAACTGGTTTAATAGAATGAAGTTTGTTATTCAGCAGGTCAGACCAGTATTGTTGCCAACAGGTGCGAAGGTGGGTAGCAATGACTGCAAAATAGTCCGTGAAAGGAACACCTCTATATGAAACTGGAAGGTCATGTACTGCTGACCGCACAGCAGTGTCTGCCTGTTCATTGCCCTGTACGTCAACATGACCAGGGACCCAACAAAAGACAATATCTTTATGCTTGCTAAAGATACGGCGTAACCAAAGGTGGATACGAAGAACTAGGGGGTGAGGTGTATCAATTTTACGGATAGCCTGTAAAGCACTAAGGGAGTCTGAAACGACCACAAATGGTGATACAGGCATAGATGCAATACAGATAAGTGCCAGAAGAATGGCATACAATTCAGCCATAAATATGATAGCCGAGGGTAATAGATGCTCTCGTACGACGCTGTCCGGAAACACTGCTGTGAATCCGACGCCGTCAGATGACTTTGAACCATCGGTGTATACTGGGATGGCATGGGAATGAGAACGGAAATGGTCTAGAAAGAAAGAGCGAGAAGCAGCCGTGGGCAGTTGGGCTTTCGCACAAGGTAGAGGAATAGAACAGACACGGACAGCAGGAACTTCCCAAGGGGGTAGAGGAAAGGGTGAAGCCACATGAACATATAAAGGCGGAAGCTGAAGGGAAGACAAGAGTGAATGCAGACGAAGAGAAAAGGGACGAAGTAAACAGGGGCGACGAACAAATAACGAGCGTCTACTAACATCTGTGACAATCCTATACATGGAACGATTGCGGAGGTCATGAGAGCGAACATAATAGCGAATGCAATGTGCATCACGACGATCAGAGAAGGATGGAATGTTCGCTTCTACATAGAGCCTCTCAACCGGGGAAGAACGAAAAGCACCAAGGCATAAGCGTAATCCCTGGTGATGGATGGGATTAAGGCTGGAAAGAGTGGCAGGAGAGGTTGCCGAATATATCTGGTTCAGCCGGCTATGACAAGTCGCCTTCAGAGAGGTAATGTGAGGTTTCCAGGACAATCTGTGGTCAAACAGGAGGCCGAGAAACCTGACTGTATCACGTTCTGGGATACGTGAGCCATATAGGTACAATGGATGATCAGAGACCACTGAACGTCTAGTGAACGTAATTTGATGAGTTTTGCCACTAGAAAATTTAAACCCGTGAGTGGTGGCCCAATCAGAAACCCGGTTGATGGCATGCTGGAGGGAAACTGCAATGAGGTGACAGTCAGCACCTGCACAAGCTATAGCAAAGTCATCCACATAGAGCGATGACCAAATATTGGATGGGAGAACAGATGCCAGATTATTTATAGCAAGCAGAAAAAGTGTTGTGCTCAGAACACATCCCTGGGGGACACCTTCAGCTTGGACAAATTCCGGGGAGAGTTCATTACTAACCCAGACCCGGAAATGTCTGTCAGTTAAGAAAGCCTTAAGAATGAATGGTAGGTTGCCTCGGAGGCCTAAGGAGTGGGCCTGGGCCAAGATATTATATCTCCAAGTTGTATCATAAGCCTTCTCAAGGTCGAAAAAGATAGTGATAACCGAATGGTTATTCGCAAAGGCATTACGAATATACATATCCAAGTGCAGCAAGGGGTCAATGGCAGAACGGCCCTTACGGGGAGAGACTATTGTGAGTCTCTAAATACCACATCAAACGTCTATTAACTAGACGTTTCATCACCTTGCAAACTGCACTGGTAAGAGCGATGGGATGGTAGTGAGAGGGATCACGTCCCGTACCACCTGGTTTTCGAAAAGGGAGAACAATAGCAGACTTCCACAGCTGGGGAATAACTCCTTGCGACCATATAAGATTAAAGAGTCGTAAGAGGACAGTAAGAGCAGACTGATGTAAATGCTGTAGCATACGAATATGTATGCCGTCTGGCCCAGCTGCCGATGATCGGCAAGCAGAGAGTGTTGCCTCCAGTTCTTGAAGGGTAAAAGGCACATTATAAGATTCTTCTCTAAGAGAAGAAAAATCTAAGGGCTTTAACTCGCTGGCATACTTAGCAGAAAGGAACCAGGGGCATAGATGGAGCCCCTGAGAAATGCGGACGAGATGGTTACCAATTTCAGTGGCAACGGCAAGAGGGTGTGCTATATCGACACCAGCAATCTGAAGAACAGGAGCCAGGTCGGGGGAGAATTTACCACTTAATTTCCGCACTTTCTTCCAGACTGCACTCATCGAGGAAGCCGAAGTGACAGTAGAAACGTAATCTCGCCAGCAAGTGCGTTTAGCATCACGTATGACACGGCGAGCAATAGCTCTCTTCTGCTTGAAATCAAGGAGTCTTTTTGTGGTTCTGTTATACCGATACCTGCCCCATGCAGCACGTTTCAAACGCACTGCCCGAGCACAAGCAGGAGACCACCAAGGCACGCACTTCTGAGGATGCTTGCCCGAGGTTTGGGGAATAGAATGTGAAGCCGCTGTGAAGATGGAGGACGAAAAGAGATGTAAAACCTCATCAATGGAGGACGAGGTAGGAACCTCATGAAAGGCAGTAAGATGTGCGTAAAGGTCCCATTTCGCCCTGTCAAATTGCCAGCGTAGGCAATGAGGAGGTGGAGAAAACAAAGGGGACTTAAGGATGATTGGGAAATGATCGCTGTCATGTAAGTCCGGGAGGACAGACCAGGTGAAGTCAAGGACTGTTGAGGAAGAGCAGATGGAGAGATCGATACAGGAGAAAGAATGAGTTCGAGGATCAAAATGGGTAGGAGTACCCGTATTTAAAACATGGAGGGGAAGAGAAGCAAGGAATGCCTCCAACTGAATGCCACGGGAGTCACAGTGCGACCCTCCCCAGAGAAAATGGTGTGCGTTAAAATCGCCAAGTAATAGAAGGGGTGGCGGTAAGGAAGAAACCAGAAAATCAACATCTGGGATAAACAATGCCTGTGAAGGGGAGAGATATAAAGAACAGAGTGTATACCACTTATTCAAGTGGATACTGGCTGTGGTGTAATGTAAGGAAGAAGGAACATAGAGCTGACGGTATGGAACACCAGTGCCTATAAGAAGAGCACTTTCGTTAAAGGTTCCATTGGAAAAAGGATCCGATGAATATAACAAATCATAGCCTGAAAAGGGTCTGATAACAGTAGATTGTAATTTGGGTTCTTGCAAACAGACCCCAACAGGGGAAAACTGAGAGCAACACCTGAAGCTCACCCCGGTTACCCCTGAGGCCTCGGATATTCCACTGCAAATAAGCCATGATTTATGGAGAGAAAGATATAAGTGGAAGTGAGAGGAATCTATGGACTAGGGTTAGAAAAGTCCACTTGTGGAGGCAGCGGAAGACCTGTAATCAGAGAAAGAGGAGGACGTTGTGAAGGAAGAGACAATTTAAAGTGTTGTGTTAGACAAGATATAAAATTAGAAGCGTCAGCCACTGAATCTCTTTGGTTACAGCTTCTTGAGGGCCGTGTAAAACTTATTTTGGGTGTGATTTACAGGCCCCCAAATCTTGATAGGGAGTGCAGTAAACTTCTATGGGATGAAATTCGTAAGGCATCTACACATGAAAATGTTGTGCTAATGGGAGATTTCAACTTTAGACAAATTGACTGGAGCAATTTGACAGGAAATTTAGAGTCAAGTGACTTTCTTGATACGATTCAGGATTGTTTTTTGAAACAGTTGGTGACAGAACCAACTAGAGGAAATAACCTGCTAGACTTGGTTCTTGCCAGCAGGGAAACGCTAATTAATAATTTTGAGGTTAATGATGAGCTTGGGGAAAGTGATCACAAATCACTCAGTTTTAATATATCATGGAATTACCCTAATAATGACAATCAAGTCTCTGTCCCTGACTTCCGCCTGGCTGATTTCATAGGACTGAAAAATTACCTGGGTAGGCTGAACTGGAATGACCTGACAGTGGGTCAGGTAGGTGGTGATTGCCAATATGACGTTTTCCAGAGAATAGTTCTAGCTGCTCAGACAACTTATGTTCCTAATAGGAAATCAGATCAAACAAAAATGATCCTAAATGGATGAACAATAGATTAAAACATCTCATTGGTCAAAAGAGAGGCATATATAGGCGAATCAAAAGAGGAGAGGGGCAATTAGGTAATCAATATATTCAGTTAAAGAGAGAAATAAAAAAGGGAATAAGAAAAGCAAAAAGAGACTATGAGGTTAAAGTTGCGAGAGAATCGAAGACTAACCCAAAAGGATTTTTTCAGGTATACAGAAGTAAGATTAGGGACAAGATAGGCCCACTCAAAAGTCACTCAGGTCAGCTCACCGACAGTGATAAGGAAATGTGTAGAATGTTTAACACTTACTTCCTCTCAGTTTTTA
>WNWK01041030.1:0-16663 GCA_009830355.1 Cherax destructor
GGTTATATAGTTTGTATAGCCAGGGTTATATAGTGTTGTATAGCCAGGGTTATATAGTGTTGTATAGCCAGGGTTATATAGTGTTATAGCCAGGGTTATATAGTGTTATAGCCAGGGTTATATAGTGTTATAGCTAGGGTTATATTGTGTTGTATAGCCAGGGTTATATTGTGTTGTATAGCCAGACTTATATAGTGTTATAGCCAGGGTTATATTGTGTTGTATAGCCAGGGTTATATAGTGTTATAGACAGGGTTATATAGTGTTATAGCTAGGGTTATATTGTGTTGTATAGCCAGGGTTATATTGTGTTGTATAGCCAGACTTATATAGTGTTATAGCCAGGGTTATATTGTGTTGTATAGCCAGGGTTATATAGTGTTATAGCCAGGGTTATATAGTGTTGTATAGCCAGGGTTATATAGTGTTATAGCCAGGGTTATATAGTGTTATAGCCAGGGTTATATAGTGTTGTATAGCTAGACTTATATAGTGTTATAGCCAGGGTTATATTGTGTTGTATAGCCAGGGTTATATAGTGTTGTATAGCCAGGTTATATAGTGTTATAGCCAAGGTTATATAGTGTTGTATAGCCAGGGTTATATAGTGTTATAGCCAGGGTTATATAGTGTTGTATAGCCAGGGTTATATAGTGTTATAGCCAGGGTTATATAGTGTTATAGCCAGGGTTATATAGTGTTGTATAGCCAGGGTTATATAGTGTTGTATAGCCAGGGTTATATAGTGTTATAGCCAGGGTTATATAGTGTTATAGCCAGGGTTATATAGTGTTATAGCCAGGGTTATATAGTGTTGTATAACCAGTGTTATATAGTGTTGTATAGCCAGGTTATATAGTGTTATAGCCAGGGTTATATAGTGTTGTATAGCCAGGGTTATATAGTGTTATATCCAGGATTATATAGTGTTGTATAGCCAGGGTTATATAATGTTATAGCCAGGGTTATATAGTGTTGTATAACCAGTGTTATATAGTGTTATAGCCAGGTTATATAGTGTTATAGCAGGGTTATATAGCGTTATAGCAGGGTTATATAGCGTTATAGCAGGGTTATATAGTGTTATAGCAGGGTTATATAGTGTTATAGCCAGGGTTATATAATGTTATAGTTAGGGTTATATAGTGTTGTATAACCAGTGTTATATAGTGTTATAGCCAGGGTTATATAGTGTTATAGCCAGGGTTATATAATGTTATAGCCAGGGTTATATAGTGTTGTATAACCAGTGTTATATAGGGTTATAGCCAGGTTATATAGTGTTGTATAACCAGGGTTATATAGTGTTATAGCCAGGGTTATATAGTGTTGTATAGCCAGGGTTATATAGTGTTGTATAGCCAGGGTTATATAGTGTTATAGCCAGGGTTATATAGTGTTATAGCCAGGGTTATATAGTGTTATAGATAGGGTTATATAGTGTTATAGCCAGGGTTATATAGCGAGGGTTAAATAGTTTTATATAGTGAGAGTTATATAGTGTTACATAGTGAAGGTTATATATTGTTATATAGTGAGAGTTATATAGTGTTACATAGTGAAGGTTATATATTGTTTTATAGTGAGAGTTATATAGTGTTACATAGTGAAGGTTATATATTGTTATATAGTGAGAGTTATATAGTGTTACATAGTGAAGGTTATATATTGTTATATAGTGAGAGTTATATAGTGTTACATAGTGAAGGTTATATATTGTTATATAGTGAGAGTTATATAGTGTTACATAGTGAAAGGTTATATATTGTTATATAGTGAGAGTTATATAGTGTTACATAGTGAAGGTTATATATTGTTATATAGTGAGAGTTATATAGTGTTACATAGTGAAGGTTATATAGTGTTACATAGTGAAGGTTATATATTGTTACATAGTGAAGGTTATATAGTGTTACATAGTGAAGGTTATATAGTGTTACATAGTGAAGGTTATATAGTGTTACATAGTGAAGGTTATATAGTGTTACATAGTGAAGGTTATATAGTGTTACATAGTGAAGGTTATATAGTGTTACATAGTGAAGGTTATATAGCGTTACATAGTGAAGGTTATATAGTGTTACATAGTGAAGGTTATATAGTGTTACATAGTGAAGGTTATATAGTGTTACATAGTGAAGGTTATATAGTGTTACATAGTGAAGGTTATATAGTGTTACATAGTGAAGGTTATATAGCGTTACATAGTGAAGGTTATATAGTGTTACATAGTGAAGGTTATATAGTGTTATATAACGAAGGTTAAATAGAGGGTTAGGAAGAAGGGAGGGAGCCCTGTGATATGTGGTATTTCACGGAGGAGAGGAGTTGGAAATGTATGGTTGTCGAGGAGAGGAGTTGGAAATGTATGGTTGTCGAGGACAACTGGTGTTAACTGCTGCTCAACAAACATTGTAAGAACATTGCAGTACCATTTATAGACATCTGGAACCTTTTCTGTGGCAGAAATTATATGTCAGGGATGGGGTTCACTTTTCTAGGGCAGGTGTGGGGACACTGGCCAGTGTTAGGACTTTAAACTTGTAATAGTAGTATAGGGTTTTGTGGGAAAGCAATGAACTATGATAGAATACAATTAGGTAGGAAAGTAGTTATAGGAAGAAGGAGGTAGAGTTATTGGTGAACATTGGAAAGGCAGGGGCAGTAGGTGATAAAGACAGTAATAGCGATAGTGGAGGAGCAGGGAGGGGAAAGAGAAGAGAGGGATCCTAAACTTATATTATACAAATATTGATAGTGCTAGAAACAAGATGGACGTGTTTAGATTAGTTGAGATCAGCCGGGCTGTGGTTCGTACGTTGGACTACGTTCGGCCAGCAGTAACAGCCTGATTGATCAGGTCAGGTCCTGATCCACCGGCAAGCCTGGTCGTGGACCGGGCCGCGGGGGCGTTGATATCCGGAATACCCTGCAGGTAGGTAGGTAAGTGCAGGTAACAGTGAAGTATTTACCATAACTGTTACCTGGTTTGGTATGAAGGATCTGGTCATGTCAGGTGAATGTCACAGTCAGGGTTTTAAGTTATTCCACGTTGATAAAGAAACAATATGTCTGGGAACACTTAAAGTGCTGCATTAAACCAGGTTTTAAAACTGAAAGAACACACACAGAGTCTGTCTGGGTAGAATTTTCGGAAGGGCCTGAAAAATTAATTTTACCGTCCTCCAAACTTGGATAAGGACCCAGGAAGACTACAGTGAGAGGAAATTGTTAGCCCCACCAGGCACGATAACGTGGTAGTTCTAGGGGACTATAGTCAAATAGATTGGAATTCATTGATTGTAAATCTTGAGCCAAACAACTTCCTGGACTAGTTCAAGACTGTTTTGTGGAGCAGTTTGTGACAGAACCAACCAGGGGCTAATAACCTGCTTGACTTAGTTCTGGCTAACAAGAATAACCTTGTCAATAATCTAGAGATTATAGAGGAACTTGGTACAAGTGACCATAGTCAATTACCTTTAGTATCGATTAGAAATATGACATCAGGTATAATCCAGTAACAGTCCCAGATTTTACCTTAGGAGATTATACTGGGCTTAGAGAGCACCTGTGGACAGAGGTGTCAAAGACGACTATCAGTATCACAACTTCTAAACACTATACAAGCTGATAAATTAGACACATGGGTGTCTCTAATTAGACACTTAGATATCTCTAATTAGACACATGGGTATCTATAATTAGACACATGGGTATTTCTAATTAGACACTTGATATCTTTATTTAGCTTCACTAAAGATACCAAGGTATTGTACATGTGTGTAATATACCAACCTGTGGGTTCTGTCAACCATGTATAAACAATATACGTTGCAAAACAATATTGATTCCATTTAGAGGAATGGAATCAAATAGAAATGATCCGAAATTGATCCAAACATATTTTAGGCCAGAAGAAAGGAATTTGAAGGCGTGTCAGCCATCTCATGGGTCAACTTACTAACTCTGAAGATAACTTTTCTAAATATCTAAATCTAAAGATATCTTTCTAAATATCTAAATCTAAAGATATCTTTCTAAACATCTAACTTTAAAGTTATCTTTCTAGAAATATATAAAGAAAGTTGCTTTCTCCGCATATATGTAAACCTGCCTGGGTCACCTAGGTGACCTTTCACCTGGACCAGTTCAAGGGTCACCTACCTAAGATGGTCACCTAATTAACCAGTGAGAATATGTTGAGGTTAGTCTTCACCTGAGTACTGGTAGGTGGCTTGTAGGTGGTTGTTGGAGGTGATGGTTATTGGTGGGGATAGTTGTGGTTGTTGATATTATTATTATTATTATTATTATTATTATTATTATTATTATTATTATTATTATTATTATTATTATTATTATTATTATTATTATTATTATTATTATTATTATTATTATTATTATTATTATTATTATTATTATTATTATTATTATTATTATTATTATTATTGTTATTGTTATTATTGCCTACATCCCAGAAAATAAACACACACACACGCACACACACACGCACACACACACACACACACACACACGCACACTCACACCCCAACAAGACGGAGTATCGAGCCTACACAGCTTCAAGACTGGTAATAAGTCACATCAACCACATCAGACATGCAGCCACAGTCTTAAGGTGTGGTTGAATACATTACGCAGCTACAGGGAGAGGTATGCAGAATACCAACACCAACAGCAGGCTTGTCATGCATACCTCGCCTCTTGCAACACCATGACGTTACTGTGCAATGTGTACCTTGCATTGCAATGGTCTTAGTGGGTGGTAAAGGGAGGCAAGTAAGGTGGAAGAGGGGAAGTAAGGAGGAAGTAAGAGGAGGAAGTAAGAGGAGGAAAAGGGGAAGTAAGGGAGGAAGTAAGAGGAGGAAGTAAGGGGAGGAAGTAAGGAGGAGGAAGTAAGGGAGGAAAGTAAGGGAGGGAAGTAAGAGGGGAAGTAAGGGAGAAAGTAAGGGAGGAAGTAAAGAGGAGGAAGTAAGGGGAGGAAGTAAGGGGAGGAAGTAAGGGGGAGGAAGTAAGGGAGGAGGAAGTAAGGGAGAGGAATAAGGGAGGAAGTAAAGGGAGGGAAGTAAGGGGAGGGAATAAGGAGGGAAGTAAGGGAGAGTAAGTAAGGGGAGGGAAGTAAGGGGAGAGGGAAAGTAGGGAGGAAATAAGGGAAGGAAGTAAGGGAGGAAGTAAGGAGGGAAGTAAGGGGAGGAAATAAGGGGAGGGAAGTAAGGGAGGAAGTAAGGAGAGGGAAGTAAGAGGGAGGAAGTAAGGAAGAAGTAAGGAGGAGGGAAAAGGGAGGAAGTAAGGAGGAGTAAGTGGAGGGAAGTGAGGGGAGGGATGTAGAAAGAAGTAAGGGGGAGGGAATTAAGGGGAAGGGAAGTAAGAGGGGAGGGAAGTAATGGAGAAGGAAGTAAGAGGGAGGGAAGTAAGGGGGCAGAGAAGTAAGGGGAGAGAAGTAAAGGGAAGGGAAATAAGGGGAGAGAAGTAAGAGGGTGGGGGTAATACTAGGTGGTGGTAATGCTAATTGGGGGTAATATTAGGTGGGGTAATAGTAGGTGGGGTAATATTAGGTAGGGTAATACTAGGTGGGGTAATACTAGGTGGAGTTATACTAGGTGGGGGTAATACTAGGAGTGGTAATACTATGTGGAGTAACACTAGGTGGGGTAATACTAGGTGGTGGTTATACTAGGTGGTGGTAATACTAGGTGGTGGTAATACTAGGTGGGGTAATACTAGGTGGGTAATACTAGGTGGAAGTAATACTAGGTGGGGGTAATACTAGGTGGTGGTAATACTAGGTGGTGGTAATACTAGGTGGGGTAATACTAGGTGGGGTAATACTAGGTGGTGGTAATACTAGGTGGTGGTAATACTAGGTGGGGTAATACTAGGTGGGGTAATACTAGGTGGGGGTAATACTAGGTGGTGGTAATACTAGGTGGTGGTAATACTAGGTGGGAAATACTAGGTGGGGTAATACTAGGTGGGGTAATACTAGGTGGGGGTAATACTAGGTGGTGGTAATACTAGGTGGTGGTAATACTAGGTGGGGTAATACTAGGTGGGGTAATACTAGGTGGAAGTAATACTAGGTGGGGGTAATACTAGGTGGGGATAATACTAGAGAGAGAGAGAGAGAGGGTAGGGTAAGAGAAATATTTTTAATGGGGAGAGAGTAAGGGAGGGATGGGTGAGGGAAAGGGGTAGGGGGTAAGGGAAGGGGATAAGGGTAAGAGGTAAGGGTAGGGGTAATAGTAGGGGGTTTGGGTCGGGGGTAAGGGTAGGGGTAAGGGTAGGAGTTAAGGGTAGGGGTAATGGGATGGGGTTAGGGTAGGGGGTGAGGGTAAGGGGTAAGGGTAGGGGTAAGGATAGGGACTGAGAGTGGCAGCAGTTTATATTTAGTGTCGACCCACGTGTTGGTAAACTGCCTTGTGTACTGTGTACTGTGTACTGTGTGAGTGTTGGTAAACTGCCTTGTGTACTGTCTACTGTGTGAGTGTTGGTAAACTGTCTTGTGTACTGTCTACTGTGTGAGTGTTGGTAAACTGTCTTGTGTACTGTGTACTGTGTGAGTGTTGGTAAACTGTCTTGTGTACTGTGTACTGTGTGAGTGTTGGTAAACTGTCTTGTGTACTGTGTACTGTGTGAGTGTTGGTAAACTGTCTTGTGTACTGTCTACTGTGTGAGTGTTGGTAGTTGTATTAGTTGTACCATTATAATTATTATTAGAATTATTATTGTTATTATAATAATAATACTAATAATAATAATAATAAATAATAATAATAATAATAATAATAATAATAATAATAATAATAATAATAATAATAATAATAATAATAATAATAATAATAATAATAATTATTATTATTATTAGTATCATTATTATTATAATTATTATTATTATTATTATTGTGTTGGGTCCTAACTTCTAGCACTCGCTATATATTTCTATCACTTCCTTCAATGCATGAATTAGGTCTCTCATCAACTGCTCTCAGGCACAAATTTCAAATTTAAATATTCAATATTTTTTTTCATTAAATTAGAACAGAAATGAAGTTTGTGTTATATAATAGACAGGACTGTCTATCTGGCTTTTTAGGTTTGTTGTCTATCGAGCACACAGTGGTTGGTTTGTGGGGTTTAAAGTCTATCTACTACACGAGGGTCATTAAGGTTGGTTAGTTAATGGGGTTTAAAATCTATCTACTACACGAGGGTCATTAATGTTGTTTGGTTAATGGGGTTTAAAGTCTATCTACTACACGAGGGTCATTAAGGTTGGTTGGTTAATGGGGTTTAAAGTCTATCTACTACACGAGGGTCATTAAGGTTGGTTGGTTAATGGGGTTTAAAATCTATCTACTACACGAGGGTCATTAATGTTGGTTGGTTAATGGGGTTTAAAGTCTATCTATTACACGAGGGTCATTAAGGCTGGTTGGTTAATGGGGTTTAAAGTCTATCTACTACACGAGGGTTATTAAAGTTGGTTGGTTAATAGGGTTTAAAGTCTATCTACTACACGAGGGTCATTAAGGCTGGTTGGTTAATGGGGTTTAAAGTCTATCTACTACACGAGGGTCATTAAGGCTGCATGTCACCTGTACACCACCAGTCAAGAATACTTTAATACCTAAAATACTGTTTAATGTAAACTACCAGTGTATATACACTGAGATATACACCTCTCAGTGTATATACACTGAGAGATGTGTATCAGTGTATATACACTGGGAGATGTGTATCAGTGTATATACACTGAAAGATGTGTATCAGTGTATATACACTGAGAGATGTGTATCAGTGTACATAACCTTGCAGTGTCTGGGTTCGAGAGAGGAAGTCAGGACATTGCCTTGTGGAACACCTCAGTTGCCTATTACGCATCTCTCAACCCCATTGCCCCTAGTCCCATAACCCCCATTCAACCTCACTACCCCCATTTTCCCATCTTAAATTGCCTTCTTGCAACCCAGGTAAGAAGTTTTCGTCTTTTTTAAGGCAATGGTAGAAAATAAAATAATTTGGGATGGCTGGCAGTCTTTACCAAAACAAAAAAGATGGCGGCTCAGGTCTTAGGTGAGAGTGGAATTGAGGTTTTAAATAGGCGTTTGTGGGGTCACATAACCTGCTGTTATGGCTCTTATGAAACGAGGCAGTAAGGTTTAATAAGTGAGTGTTGTGGTTAGTGGATTAAAGAGCTCTTGCTGGTGGATTGAGTGCTCTCAACACATAGTTGGAAAGGTCTGAATGTACTACTTGTTTCAGATGTTTTGGGTAAGGGAAAGGCTTGTTTCAGGTGTTTTAAGTAAGGGAAAGGCTTGTCAGGTGTTTCAGGTAAAGGAAAGGCTTGTTTCAGCCCAATTAGGGCTTATTTAGGTACTGGGTTAAGCCCTGGCTTCCCAGAAAATGGAAGGAAATGGTGAAATGTGGATCAGTGGCCAGTCTTTCCACACTGTTCGAAACGTGTTAATTCTGAAGCCAATTCACTGTGTTTAGTTCTCAGCTCACAACTGAAAGTACCCAACTTCGATTCCCGGGTGAATTGTGAAGCAACATAGTGAACTAACACCCAGGTACCTATTTACTGCTAGGTGAACAGTGACAGCAGGTGTAAGGTGACTTGGCCATACGTCTCACCCTGCCCAGGATGCCACCCACAACTGTCGGTGGATTTGGCAGCAGTGTGGCAGGTATTGGAAATGTATATAATAGGAGGTAGGTTACTGAAATCAGTGAAGAGTTTTTACGAGGATAGTGAGGCTCAGGTTAGAGTATGTAGGAGAGGGAGATTATTTCCCAGTAAAAGTAGGCCTTAGGCTGTGATGTGTCATGTCACCGTGGTTGTTCAATATATTTATAGATGGAGTTGTAAGAGAAGTGAATGCTGGGGTGTTGGCAAGAGGTGTGGGGTTAAAAGATAAAGAATCTAACACAAAGTGGGAGTTGTCACAGTTGCTTTTTGCTGATGACACTGTGCTTTTGGGAGATTCTGAAGAGAAGTTGCAGAGGTTGATGGATGAGTTTGGTAGGGTATGTAAAAGAAGGAAATTAAAAGTGAATATAGGAAAGCGTAAGGTGATGAGGATAACAAAAAAAATAGGTAACGGAAGATTGGATATAAGATTGGAGGGAGAGAGTATGGAGGAGGTGAATGTGTTCAGATATTTGGGAGTGGATGTGTCAGCAGATGGGTTTATGAAGGATGATGTGAAACATAGAATTGACGAGGGAAAAAAGGTGAGTTTTGCACTGAGGAGTCTGTGGAGACAAAGAACTTTATCCATGGAAGCAAAGAGGGAAATGTATGAGAGTATAGTTATATCAACACTCTTGTATGGGTGTGAGGCATGGGTTGTGAATGTTGCAACAAGGAGAAGGCTGGAGGCAGTGGAGGAGGCTGGAGGCAGTGGAGGAGGAGGCTAGAGACAGTGGAGGAGGAGGCTGGAGGCAGTGGAGGAGGCTGGAGGCAATGGAGGAGGAGGCTGAAGGCAGTGGAGATGTCGTGTCCAAGGGCAATGTGTGGTGTGAATATAGAGAATTCGGAGAATAGAAGTGAGAAGGGTGAGGAGGGGTTGTAGAGGTGGCTTGGGCATTTAGAGAGGGCGAGTAAAAATAGAACGAACTAGAGGGCAGGAATTTAGAGTAGAGGGAAGGCAGGGTAGCTGTCGTCCCAGGAATAGTTGAAGGGAGGGGGTAGAGGAGGGTTACAGTGCTAAGACTTGATCGTCCTGCTCACATCTGTGAGCGTGTTAGGTAGGAGTGAGTGAAGACAAGTGCTTTTTATGACTTGACGTGCTGTTGGAGTGTGAGCAAGGTAACATTTATGAAGGGATTTAGGGAAAACTGGTTAGCCAGTGCAGTGCCGGCACTCTGAAGGTGGGATGGGGAAGTTGCAGTTCAGACTGGCATTCCAATTGTGACGTCTGGGCACTGTAGGCAAGACAGCTACTGAACGAACAATGGAAAAAGTGTCTTTTTTTAACATCATTTATCCTTTGTAGGATATATATATATATATATATATATATATATATATATATATATATATATATATATATATATATATGTGTAGTGCCGAAGAGGTAAGCCTTGCTATTTTGGTTTAAACAGCAACGCTCTTCTTGCCGAATAAGGCAAGCAAAAATTTGTGTATGCAATAATTTCGCGAAAATCATTCTGAACTTAACGATAAAAAATATATTCCATTGTGTTTGTTTATTATTAAATTATTTTAAATTTATCTAAAATATATTTAGTTGAATTAGACTAAATTAAATTGCGCTTGTTATAATAAGGTCAGGTAAGTTTCCTAAGGTTCTTTTGGTACAAAATTATTAATTGTTACATTACCATAAATTAAAATAATATATATTTAAACGTATAAGAGAATTTTTAGAAAGGACTTAATTTTAAATGAGTTCCTGTTAATTGACCAATTTTAGCTATTCAAAAAGATATATATATATATATATATATATATATATATATATATATATATATATATATATATATATATATATATATATATATATATATATATATATATATATATATATATATATATATATATATATATATATATATATATATATATATACATATATATAGATAGATAGATAAGATGAGAGCATGAGAATACTTAATTGCAATTGCATGACAATGCACATTGAGTGGGCCGGCTAGCAACCTTTCAAAGCGGAATTCTCCTTTCTATCTTCAAGCTTTCTAAATCTATTTTGATCTATATCTAACTTTTATCTAATGCCACTGCTGTGTTTCACTATGTGTAGAGCTTTATCGTGTTTCACTCTGTGTAGAGCTTTATCATGTTTAACTCTGTGTTGAGCTTTATTATGTTTCACTCTGTGTAGAGCTTTATCAAGTTTCACTCTGTGTAGAGTTTTATCATGTTTAACTCTGTGTAGAGCTTTATCATGTTTCACTCTGTGTAAAGCTTTGTCAAGTTTCACTCTGTGTCGAGCTTTATCATGTTTCACTCTTTGTAGACCTTTGTCATGTTTCACTCTGTGTAGAGCTTTATCATGTTTCACTCTGTGTAGAGCTTTATTATGTTTCACTCTGTGTAGAGCTTTATTATGTTTCACTCTGTGTAGAGCTTTATTATATTTCACTCTGTGTAGAGCTTTATTATATTTCACTCTGTGTAGAGCTTTATCATGTTTCACTCTGTGTAGAGCTTTATTATGTTTCACTCTGTGTAGAGCTTTATTATGTTTCACTCTGTGTAGAGCTTTATTATGTTTCACTCTGTGTAGAGCTTTATTATGTTTCACTCTGTGTAGAGCTTTATTATGTTTCACTCTGTGTAGAGCTTTATTATATATGTAGGTATGTATGGATGTAGATATACATATATATACATCAGATCAAACCAGAGGTATACACATCATTCTAAACATGAGAGTTACTGAGGGCAACAAGAGAGAGGATCATATCCCAGGAGATGGGAAGTCCAGCATCAGTGATTCATCTTGGGTCAACATCTCCGAGTGACCGACATATCTTCCATCTTGGGAACACTATGTTCGTTGGCGGCTTTCTATCACCTAGTATTACCCCTGCTTCACCTAGCAGTAAGTAGGTACCTGGGTGTTAGTTGAGTGTTGTAAGTGGCATCCTGGGCAGGGTGAGACGTATGGGCAAGTCACCTTACACCTGCTGCCACTGTTCACCTACCAGTAAATAGGTACGCGGGTGTTAGTTGAGTGTTGTGGGTAGCATCTGAGCAGGCGATATATATATATATATATATATATATATATATATATATATATATATATATATATATATATATATATATATATATATATATATATATAAATATATATATATATATATATATATATATATATATATATATATATATATATATATATATATATATATATATATATATATACACACATATATAAAACACACACACACACACACACACAGGGATACACAAGAAGGTGAAGGATACCCTTGATGCCATCCCTCTAATAGACTCATTCAGGACAGTTATCTATCCGGCTCTTGTGAGACGTCTTCAGTCCTCCTCCTCCTCCTCCCTCACCAGCCGGATGTCCGTCACCTCACCAGCCGGATGTCCGTCACCTCACCAGCCGGATGCACGTCACCTCACCAGCCGGATGTACGTCACCTCACCACCCGGATGTACGTCACCTCACCAGCCTGATGTACGTCACCTCACCAGCCGGATGTACGTCACTTCACCAGCCGGATGTACGTGACCTCACCAGCCGGATGCACGTCACCTCACCAGCCGGATGCACGCCACCTTACCAGCCGGATGTACGTTATCTCACCAGCCGGATGCACGTCACCTCACCAGCCGGATGTACGTCATCTCATCAGCCAGATGTCCTTCACCTCACCAGCCGGATGCACATCATCTCACCAGCCGGATGTACGTCACTTCACCAGCCGGATGTACGTCACCTCACCAGCCGGATGTACGTCACCTCTCCAACCGGATGTACGTCACCTCTCCAACCGGATGTACGTCACCTCACCAGCTGGATGTTTGTCACCTAACCAGCCGGATGCACGTAACTTCACCAGCCGGATGTTCGTCACCTAACCACCAGGATGCACGTCACCTCACCAGCCGGATGTTCGTGACCTCACCAGCCGGATGTTCGTGACCTCACCAGCCGGATGTACGTCACCTCACCAGCCGGATGTCCATCACCTCACCAGCCGGATGTACGTCACCTCACCAGCCGGATGCACGTCATCTCACCAGTCGGATGTACGTCACCTCACCAGCCGGATGTCCATCACCTCACCAGCCGGATGTACGTCACCTCAGCAGCCGGATGTACATAACCTCACCAGAGGGATGTACGTTACCTTACCAGCCGGATGTACGTCACCTCACCAGCCGGATGTTCGTCACCTCACCAGCCGAATGATCGTCACCTCACCAGCCGGATGTTCGTCATCTCACCAGCCGGATGTACGTCACCTCACCAGCCGGATGCACGTCACCTCACCAGCCGGATGTACGTCACCTCACCAGCTGGATGCCCATCACCTCACCAGCCGGATGTACGTCTTCTCAGCAGCCGGATGTACGTCAATTCAGCAGCCGGATGTCCGTCACCTCACCAGCCGGATGCACGTCACCTCACCAGCCGGATGTACGTCACTTCACCAGCCGGATGTACGTCACCTCACCAGCCGGATGTACGTCACCTCACCACCCGGATGTATGTCACCTCACCAGCCTGATGTACGTCACCTCACCAGCCGGATTTTCATCACCTCACCATCCGGATGTCCGTCACCTCAACAGTTTGATGCACGTCACCTCACCAGCCGGACGCACGTCACCTCACCAGCCGGATGTACGTCACCTCATCAGCCGGATGTCTATCACCTCACCAGCCGGATGTACCTCACCTCACCAGCCGGATGTACGTCACCTCACCAGCCGGATGTACGTCACCTCACCAGCCAGTTGTACGTCACCTCACCAGCCGGATGTACGTCACCTCTCCAACCGGATGTACGTCACCTCACCAGCTGGATGTTTGTCACCTAACCAGCCGGATGCACGTAACTTCACCAGCCGGATGTTCGTCACCTAACCACCAGGATGCACGTCACCTCACCAGCCGGATGTTCGTGACCTCACCAGCCGGATGTTCGTGACCTCACCAGCCGGATGTACGTCACCTCACCAGCCGGATGTCCATCACCTCACCAGCCGGATGTACGTCACCTCACCAGCCGGATGCACGTCATCTCACCAGTCGGATGTACGTCACCTCACCAGCCGGATGTCCATCACCTCACCAGCCGGATGTACGTCACCTCAGCAGCCGGATGTACATAACCTCACCAGAGGGATGTACGTTACCTTACCAGCCGGATGTACGTCACCTCACCAGCCGGATGTTCGTCACCTCACCAGCCGAATGATCGTCACCACCAGCCGGATGTTCGTCATCTCACCAGCCGGATGTACGTCACCTCACCAGCCGGATGCACGTCACTCACCAGCCGGATGTACGTCACCTCACCAGCCGGATGCCCATCACCTCACCAGCCGGATGTACGTCTTCTCAGCAGCCGGATGTACGTCAATTCAGCAGCCGGATGTCCGTCACCTCACCAGCCGGATGCACGTCACCTCACCAGCCGGATGTACGTCACTTCACCAGCCGGATGTACGTCACCTCACCAGCCGGATGTACGTCACCTCACCACCCGGATGTATGTCACCTCACCAGCCTGATGTACGTCACCTCACCAGCCGGATTTTCATCACCTCACCATCCGGATGTCCGTTACCTCAACAGTTTGATGCACGTCACCTCACCAGCCGAACGCACGTCACCTCACCAGCCGGATGTACGTCACCTCATCAGCCGGATGTCCATCACCTCACCAGCCGGATGTACGTCACCTCACCAGCCGGATGTACGTCACCTCACCAGCCGGATGTACGTCACCTCACCAGATGAATGTTCGTCACCTCACCAGCCGGATGTTCATCACCTCAACAGCCTGATGTACGTCACCTCCCCAGCCAGTTGTACGTCACCTCACCAGCCGGATGTACGTCACCTCACCAGCCGGATGCCCATCACCTCACCAGCCGGATGTACGTCACCTCACCAGCCGGATGTCTGTCACCTCACCAGCCGGATGCACGTCACCTCACCAGCCGGATGTACGTCACCTCACCAGCCGGATGTCCATCACTTCACCAGCCGGATGTACGTCACCTCAGCAGCAGGATGTACGTCACCTCAGCAGCAGGATGTACGTCACCTCAGCAGCAGGATGTACGTCAAAAAAAATTGTGAACATTTGAAAAAAAAATATGTAAAAGTTTGAAAAAATTGGATAAAAAATAGGGAAAAAAGGAAAAAAAATAGGATTATTTTTGAAAAATGGGAAAATAGGGAAAAAATAGAAAAAATAGAGAAAAGGGGAAAAAATACGGGATAATCGGGATTTTTTAAAATTTGAATAGGGAAAAAAGAGAAGAAAATAGGGGATAATATGGAAAAATTCGTAATTAAAATTTAATATATTTTAACCCAATTTTCTGATTCTGGTTGACGGGATCTTGATCCGAGGGATTGGAGGAACCATCATGTTGCCTGGATCAATCCTGATCCAGAGGAGCTTCATGACCCATACGGGTTTAGCGGGTCTTCTTGAATAATATACATAAATATATATATATATATATATATATATATATATATATATATATATATATATATATATATATATATATACATGGTAGGAGAGATGCGCTAAACCCTGAAGGTTGGGACATTTGGTGGGAATAGTCACCTTGACATTAGATATAACAACTTGTTGAGCTAGTTCTTATCTCACTGCCCGGAGAGAGAGAGAGAGAGAGAGAGAGAGAGAGAGAGAGGAGAGAGAGAGAGAGAGAGAGAGAGAGAGAGAGAGAGAGAGAGAGAGAGGAGAGAGAGAGAGAGAGAGAGAGAGAGAGAGGAGAGAGAGAGAGAGAGAGAGGAGGAGAGAGAGAGAGAGAGAGAGAGAGAGAGAGAGAGAGAGAGAGAGTTATAGATCCATATTTAGACTGGGTTAGTTAACATGTGACTCAGGTATTGCCCATCAAGCAGTAGAGGCCAAGTCTGACACTACTGTAGTCTTCCAGCTGACACTACTGTAGTCTCCCAGCTGACACTACTGTAGTCTCCCAGCTGACACTACTGTAGTCTCCCAGCTGACACTACTGTAGTCTCCCAGCTGACACTACTGTAGTCTCCCAGCTGACACTACTGTAGTCTCCCAGCTGACACTACTGTAGTCTCCCAGCTGACACTACTGTAGTCTCCCAGCTGACACTACTGTAGTCTCCCAGCTGACACTACTGTAAGTCCTCCCAGCTGACACTACTGTAGTCTCCCAGCTGACACTACTGTAGTCTCCCAGCTGACACTACTGTAGTCTCCCAGCTGACACTACTGTAGTCTCCCAGCTGACACTACTGTAGTCTCCCAGCTGACACTACTGTAGTCTCCCAGCTGACACTACTGTAGTCTCCCAGCTGACACTACTGTAGTCTCCCAGCTGACACTACTGTAGTCTCCCAGCTGACACTACTGTAGTCTCCCAGCTGACACTACTGTAGTCTCCCAGCTGACACTACTGTAGTCTCCCAGCTGACACTACTGAGTCTCCCAGCTGACACTACTGTAGTCTCCCAGCTGACACTAACTGTAGTCTCCCAGCTGACACTACTGTAGTCTCCCAGCTGACACTACTGTAGTCTTCCAGCTGACACTACTGTAGTCTCCCAGCTGACACCATGTAGTCTCCCAGCTGACACTACTGTAGTCTCCCAGCTGACACTACTGTAGTCTCCCAGTCTGACACTACTGTAGTCTCCCAGCTGACACTACTGTAGTCTTCCAGCTGACACTACTGTAGTCTCCCAGCTGACACTACTGTAGTCTCCCATCTGACACTACTGTAGTCTCCCAGCTGACACTACTGTAGTCTTCCAGCTGACACTACTGTAGTCTCCAGCTGACACTATAGTTCCTCAGCTGACACTACTGTAGTCTCCCAGCTGACACTACTGTAGTCTCCCAGCTGACACTACTGTAGTCTCCCAGCTGACATC
>WNWK01041031.1:0-16663 GCA_009830355.1 Cherax destructor
TGTTTTTTGTGTGCCCCTTCTCGGGGGTGACTTTCATGCGTTTTGTGTCACCTGCAAAGGATATGATACAAAGCTGTGGTTTGTGTTTTTATCTTTTGTTATGAGGATGAGAAACGAGAGTGGCAACAGGACTGTGTTTTTTGGAAACTTGAGTTTTTTTTACATTGCTAAGGAAATTGTAAATCCATTTGACTACTTTTCCTGATATCCTGTTGATTTTATTTTATGTATTATCACTCCATGATTGCGTTTGTCAGATGCCTAGGAAAGCCTTTGACACCACGTCTGATTTTAGGATTCTTCAAAAGCCCGTGTTGATATTGGTTGTGCAGGTCATGCTTTATAGAAAAGTTTGTAACTTGTCATTTAACTACCCTCTCAAAGATTGCCCAAAATGCACATGCATGTGATGATTTGTCTGGTGGGTAGAGATATAAAATCTTCTGGATCTTTCACTTCCTTGTTGTTTAGTGATCACTGAACATTGATCCACACTTGTCTTGTTTAGTGATCACTGAACATTGATCCACACTTGTCTTTCAGCATTTTTGCTCACTTATTTTCGTGGTCGATGTATAATTTCGTGTTAGTAGTGGGCCAATTCTAGGGATGGGTCTTAATTTGGATTTTGCATAAGTGTAGATATATTTAGTTTTTGCTATTTCTTGAAGAGATTTTGTTATGCTCTTCTTCCTTCATTATGAAAATATTATTTTTAAACATTTCTGTAACCCATTTTTGTAAAGTTCTTTTCCGTTCTCTTACACTGGTAGATCTTGTTTACTTTCTCATCAAAATGTTCATACAGAACATGTTTCCCTTTTAACAGAACATGTTTCATACAGAACATGTTTCATACAGACATGTTTCATACAGAACATTTTTAAAGCAACTCAGTATTCAAGGTTTCCATACAATGGTGTGGATTTGGGTTGTTTAGGACAGTTTCCCAGGAAATGTCTTGTAGTTCTTATTTACAAACATTATCTTAATTCCCTGATTGTTGGAGGTGAACTTACTTAACACCTCCCCAGCATGTATTTTTCCCTGGGGGTATTTGTGGGGCTCATATGCTTGTCCGTAATTCATTATTATACTCGAAACTAAGCGCTAAACCCACAAAGGTCATAACGGAAAAAATTAGCCTTTCCTCATAATTCATATCCTTTAGCATTTTCCAATTTCTATACATGCCGTATTAGATGTGAAGGTATATAGGTGAGTGCAAATAAGATGAGCGTTTGTCTCGCTCTCAGCGTCGGAGGATCCACCTGCATCGTCTCTTGCGTTCAATGACCTACATGGGTTTAGCGCTTAAAAGGAATATTTTTTTCCTATGTGGGTTCCAGACTGGCGCTGCATACCCCTAGATGGGCCTGACATATGCCGTATAAGGTCTGACTAACTCCTTGTTGAGGTTCCTTTTGTTTTACCCTTGAATTTCACACACACACACACACACACACACACACACACACACAACACACACACACACACGGGTGACAGGATGTTCCAGAGAGGGAACACAGAAACAAGGGGACACAACTGGAAGCTGAAGACTCAGATGAGTCAAAGGGATGTTTGGAAGCATTTCTTCAGCCAGAGTAGTCAGGAAGTGGAATAGTCTAGAAAAAGGTATAGTGGAGGCAGGAACCATCATAGTTTTAAGACAAGGTATGATAAAGCTCATGGGAGCGGGGAGAGCAGAGACCCAGTAGCGGACAGCGAAGAGGCGGGGGGCCAGGAGCTGAATCTCGACCCTGCAACCACAATTAGGTGAGTACAATTGTGGTACACACACGCACGCACGCACGCACACACACACACACACACAAAAATACATACACACAAAAACACATATTCACTCACTTTGTACTAACCAGATTGATTCACAAATCAGAGATAGCGGGAAATGCGAGGTAAGATTTACAATGGATCAAGAAATACGTGATGAACAAAAGATAGGGGTGATGGTAAGGCGGGTGTTTCAGAATGGGAAAGTGCAACAAATGGGATTCTGCAAAATTAATACTAGGACCGTTATTCTTAAAATATACTTAAAATGACGTACCAGAAGGCACTGACTCATATAGGAACATGAGAACGAAGGAACACTGCAACAGGTCTACTAGCACATGCTAAGTGGGTCTAAGTCACATCCTGGAGACCTGGAGTATACCTGGAGAGGGGTTTTGGGGTCAATGCCCCCAAACTGACGTACGAACCACAGCCCGGTTGATCAGGTATTGACTTTAGGGGGGCTGTCCAGTGCCTTCTTGAAGACAACCAGGGTCTTTTATGAAATGAGAGAGACAGGAAGAGGAACCATAGATAGAAGCTAAAAGACAGATAAGCCACAGGGAGGAAAGGAAATACTGTTTTCGGTCTCATGGTGGTTAATATATGGAAGAAGCTAGATAAGGAAGCGGCAGTGGTAAACTCAGTAAACACGAGGCAAGGAACCAATAATGTCAGCAATTGTAGTTTAATAGGCCCGGGGGCAGGAGCTGAGACTTGCCCCTAAAACACAACTTCAATACATAAACACACAAAAGGAGCCAGGAGCTATGAATCGGCCCTGAAACCCCCAAACTAGGTGAGTACAAATACAAACCTGATAACATTAAAGGAAAAAGGACCGGGGAAGATATGACGATGTACAAAATACACATAGGACTTGATAAGTAAATAAAGGGGGATAGACAGTCGAAGAGGCGAGAAACGAGCCCAGAAGGACACATTTGAAGTACGAGACACTGATGAGGGATGTCAGGAAACATTTCCCCAGCCTCATAGTGGACAGCAGAAGTGGCTGAAGCAAAATCTATATAATAGCTTTAAGAATAGATGTATGATAGGGCCCACGAGGCTATAAAGTGAACCTGGTAGGACAGTAACGTACTGGAGAAATAACTTCCCTCTTTGGGGGATGAGATTGTTCTTCCGCCCATCTCCCTTCCATCAAAAGCAATATTCCCTCCCCCTTTTTCCTTCCCAGCCTCTGTCACATCACGGGTCCACCTGCTTATATCCCCCACCCATGTCCGGTGACCACCCCTTCCCTCTCTTTTATTTCCCGTTTCCCAAAGTTCTCACGACAAACATTCCTGGTATTGATACACCCTTCTCTGCTGCTCGCCCTCATCCTCCTCCCCCTTCCCCATGGGATGCTTCTTGAAATTTTTGGGCCGACGACAGGTGTGCCTCTCTTCCTCTGTGTGTGTCTCACCCATATGGTTGCAGGGTTGATTCACAGCTCTAGCGCCGCCTCTTCGCTGGTCGCTACTAGGTCGACTCTTTCCTGCTCCAAAGAGCCTTATCGTACCTCTGTAATTAGCATTTTAAAATATGTAAACCACACATTGTAAGCTTTGCGAGGAAATAAACAAAAATTATTATTATTATTATTATTATTATTATTATTATATGTGGAGCCTGCCTCCACTGCACTGTGTGCCTTCTCACTACTGTATATGTTCTCACCTATATGTATACCTGGTGTGAAAATTATTATGATTATATTTATTATTAGGAAATCACCTGCAGGAGGCTTACATGGCATTACCTGAATTATTACCTACAAGTAATTTGGTTGAGGTAAGTGGGACTTAGTCACAGTAGATCACTGAACTGCACTTTTCGACTGCCCACTTCCTCACTACTTTCTAAAAAGCTAGACTTGATATTAAATTATTAATTATAATATTAAGACCAGGTACTCTGGTACTTTGGAAGTTTTGCGGACTGTATGGGATTAGGCTTGCTTGGGGTACACAAAAATATAACTATTAGTACAGCACATATAATACAATGGTGTTATTAGAAAAGAACTTTGTATTACCACTTACCATTTACTTACTGTAGATGGATCACACCACATCACCTGCCTAACACCTAGACCCTACACTGGACTAGTGATCTAAATGCAAAGACTATGGTGCACTTCCCCGTGAGTGATGTCAGCATTTATGTCGCCATCCACACGTAATTCTTGAGGTCCTGAAATTTCCCTGTCCCAATTCTTGAGCAAGGGACATTAACACAATTCCCATTACAAATCCCGGCTGAAACACCCCATTATGGTCTCAATGACACCGGATTATTAAACGAAATTTCAAACCATGTCACACATTAAATTCAACATGGCGTCTCTCCCCCGGGATCCCTACTGGCTGTTCCACACCCCCCCTTTACTTAAAATCGAAGCCCCCCACCAGCAGCATATTTTTCACACAATATTGAATTATCCATTCATATGTTCCACATTTAGGAAAAATGTAAAAAAATCCACACCTGGAGAGGGTTTTGGGGGCAATGTCCCTGCGGCCGGTCTGTGACCAGGCCTCACAGTGGATCAAGACCTGATCACCAGGCTGTTACTGCTAGTCACGCAAAGTGACTTTCGAACCACAGCTCGGCTGGACAGGTACTGACTTTAAGTGCCTGTCCAGTGCCTTCTTTAATTATAATTATAATCTTTTTGGGAAAAGCTAAACCCGTAGGATTATACAGCGCATGTGGGGGCATGAAAGGTATTCAGGCTCAATTCAGGGAACCCGGGGCACGAAACCAAATTTCCCTAGATCAAGAGCCCCTCACCAGCATCAAGGAACCTCCTTGAGGGACGCCTTCTGAAAACCGCCAAGGGTCTTTGTTCCCCTTATGGCTGGCAGTTAAACAATCTTTGGGCCTGACACTTTTGTTTGTCTTTTAGCATACTCATGGTACCCCTGCTTTTCCGGGGCTCAACCACAACAAATCACCTTAAACCTTTAATAACCCAACAAAAAGCTGCAGTACAATTGATTACAAACTCCTGCACTAGACAGCATATCCTCCGTTTTTCATGAGTCTTAACTTGCTTAATATAAAAAACATCCACACTTATTATTGTGCCTAACATACACAGAGCACTACACTCAAATATAAACCCTCCTCTCAAACTCCTCCTTCATTACTAAAACCCAGAACACACAACCATCATACACGACAAAAATCACTCTTCGATGTCCCTCTGTCCATCTCTCCCCATGCAAAAATGCTAGCACGTGAAGGGCCCCAAGATCTGGAATTCATTGCCAGAACACTAAAAAGGGCCCCTGTCTGCAAATCAATTTAAGACCCTACTTAGAAATCTCCTCATCACCCAAATTAATCAGACAAACCGTACTTAATACCTACCCGGGGAAACCCAAAAATTGGTCATTGTGGTTGTATACAAGCCTCCGGATGCAACGTCCCAACAATTAAAGGAACAGCTTTTGAAAATTGATCACTGGAAAATCTTCCAGCTCCTGCCCCAACATCATCTTGTCCTGGATTTCAACCTAAGGCACCTAAAATGGAGGAATGTGCGAATAATGTAGCAGAAATAACACCAGGAAGGGAGCTCAGATAAAAACTCGCCCCACACGAGCTTTTAAATATATCCACCAAATTCACCTTAAACCAGCAAATAATAGAGACTACAAGATTGGAGAATACACTGGACCTCATCTTCACTAACAATGATCTGATATGACATATTACCATATCAAAAAAAATATCTCAGATCACAACATAATAGAGGTCCAGACATGTTCTGGGAGCCCCACACCAACAAAATGTGATCAGTCACGAGGGGGCCTTCACCAAATTAAACTTCAATAACAAAAACATAAGGTGGGACCAATAAACCAAGTCCCAAATGATATGACTGGGAAGATAGCCCTAAGCAACATGGATCCAAACCAATGTCTAGAACAAATTATCTCTGTACACTCGAAGTATCCTCAAGACATATTCCTTTAAGGAAAAAGGAAAGAAGATGAACTGGAAAAAAAAAGGCGCTCCCATAGGGGGAAGGCAAGAATAACAAACTAAAAGAGACCAATATATCTGTAATACGTAGGGGGCACTGGTCAGATAAATAGCAAACATCAAACAAAGTTAAAGGAATTTTTTACGGGACCCAAGATATGTGGGAAGAACTAAAAGCCAAAAATGAAATTGAAAGAAACCCAAAATATTTTTTTTCTTATGCCAAATCAAAGTCAAAAACCTTTTGGCCCCCTACTTAAACGAGATGGGCCCTGCACGGGTCAGCAAAAATGGGTGAGCTCTCAAGTCCCATTGACGGGGGGTCAAACTGAAGTGTGCCCTAAATTTTTTTTTAAAGAGAAGACATAATTTGGAGCTCGAACCTATCTGATTTACCCTAACCCAAATGACTTCAAAAGTTGATAAATGACATGGCCTGCCCCCCAGGCCCGGACTCAGGGAAACTCCGTGTTCAACAAAATTGAAAAACCCCCTATCCGTGCTTTCATCCTGAAGAGGAGCATGGACACGGGGGCGCCCCCCTTTAAAAACAATAAAATAGCCCCTCCAAACGTAAAGCAAAAAGTGAAGAACTACAGAAATGGCTAACGCCCCTATCAAAACAATCTTTAAAAGGGGTTCAAGAAGAAACATCACCACCCATCTAGTCCCATCATTAAAACCCGGGGAAACATGGGTTTAGAGCAGGTCGCTCCTGTCTGTCCCAACTACTGGACAACTATGAAAAGGGCCCTGGATTCAGAAGACAAACAAAAACAGATGTTATATACACAGACTTTACAAAAAGCTTTTGACAAGTGTGACCATTGTAATATAAAATGGGGAAAAAAGGAAAACAGGAAAAGTTGGTAATGGATCTTTAAATTTTCCCAACAAATAGAACACGAGTAGTAATAAACAGAGTAAAATTCGGCTACGGTGAAAGCTCTGTTCCACAAGGACGTACTCGCTCCCATCGTTCCCCATCTTCATATCTGACATAGACAGGGATGTAAGCCACAGCTCCGTGTCTTCCTTTTCAATGACACCCCCAATTTAGACCGGGGTTTCCCCCATTGAAAACACCCAAAACTCAGGCGGACATCAAAAAAATCTTTAAATGGGGGGCAGAAAACAATATGGTTCAATGATGGGAAAATTTTAAAATTTCTCTGAATGGAAAACAAGGGAAATTAAAACTATATCGGATTATAAAACAAATTCCCACAATAGAGCGAAAAACTAAAAAAGACCTGAGTGATCATGTCAGAGGATCTCACCTTCAAAAACCACAACATTGTATCAATCCCTCCAAAAAATGACAGGTGGATAATAGAAACCCTTAAAACTAGGGATGCCGCCCTGATACCCCCCGGTCCTTGTTCTATCTAGGCTGGTTTTGCTGCACAACTCCTTTCAAGGCAGGTGAAATTCTGACCCAGAAAAAGTACGAAACCTTCCGCCCATTGCCCCAATTCTGGGGCGCGAATTTTTCCTGTACTCCCCAGAAAAAGGGGAGATACATTGTTCCGGAAAATCCTGAAGGTTAGTACCAAACTTGCACACGAAAATCCTCCCCCATGAAAGCAAAAGACTCGGGAGACGATCAACATCCCCCCAAAGAAAAGCAGGGGTCCACTAAACCCATAAAAACAACACAATAATGTCAGGGGAAACTTTTAACTGCCTTCCCGCTAAAGGGATTTAATAGCCCCTTTAAGCAGGCACTGGACAGGGGCCAAAATGTCTCCAACCCGGGGTATGGTTCGCGTCCTTTTCGTCGGCCCGAAAGCTTGTTTATCAGGCCCTGATACCTGGGCCCGGTCCAGAGGGGGCCGCGGGGCTTGACCCCCAAACCCCTCCAGGATACCGCCACTATAACTTCAAAAATAATTTAAACCTCAACAATTTGTTTAAATTTTCATTCTTATATTGTCGAACATCGCTAAACCCATTTACTTACTTAAAAATTAGGATGTTTCAATTTCATTTTTTTTAAATACAAAATTTTAATACTTCATATTATAAATTTTTTAAATTTTTATTGTAATCTGTAATTTTTAATTATTATTATTTTTTAAAAAAAAAAGAAGCGCAAACCGTTTTTTTTATAAATAATTCAAAACTGTAATTTTTCTTTCTGAACTTCTCACTAGACTTATTAAATTATTAATAATAAAAAGGGGCCAAACCAAAAAAGGTTATACAGCGCGGCTAGACTTATTAGACCAAGCATTCCCCTTTAAAAACCTCAGTTCTCTTGTCCCTGTAACTCATCTAATGCCCAAAGAACTTTTTTTTATTAATCTTAAGTAAATTTGGGGCCCGAAATCTCTTTTACGGGGATTTTTGGGCTTCCCCCAACATTATTTCCTTTGCAACCATCACGTAAAAGAAAATTTTTTATTATTATTTTATTATTATTATTATTATTATTATTATTATTATTATTAAATTTGCACTCCTTGGAGTTATTTGTTTTGGGGGTTTTCAAAATTACAAGCGTCGTCTCATAATTAAAACCACATGTATACTTTTGTAATATTTCTTGACTTAATTTATTCTGCAAAAAAACCCATTACAAATTCTTCCCGATATCAACATACCAGGTGGAAACTTTTTATGTTGGAACCCTAAAAGGGTGCTGTAATCTAATAAACCTATTAAAGTTGCTGTAATAAAAAGGTTTTTAAATTAGCTGTAATCTAAAAAACCCGTTTTAAAAGTTAGCTTAATCTAAAAAAACCCTATTAAAGTTACTTAATCTAATAAACCAAAAAAAATTAGCTGTAATCTAAAAAAGGAAAATTTTAAAATCTAAAAACAAAAGTTATGTAAAAAAACCGTATTAAATTTAGGAACTAATAAAGCCTAAATTTGCTGAAATCTAAAAAAGCCCCTTTAAAAGTTAGCTGTAATCTAATAAACCCGCTTGAAATATGATACTGAAAAAATTTGGTTTTGTATAAAGTTAAATTACTATAAAACTTCCAAAAAAAAAATTCATTCAAAAAGGCCCCGGGGTTTTCCCTACCCCAATTTAAAATAAACCTTTAAACTTTTTAACTATCAAACCGGCCCAGCCCCTGGCCCCCATTTTTTTAAATATTTGACTCTCCCCATACCAGGGGTTTAGGGTCCCAAAAGAGATATTCAACTAATTCTACTCCACCTCTTCATTGATAGCTCTTGGTCTCTCTCCCGGTTCGAAAGCCCTTTTCGTACTTTTTCAAACATGTAAAGGGTCTTGGGTACACTTCTCTCTAGTTTCCCCCTTCCTGATTATTAAAAACTGAAAAAACGTCCCAACATTCATGACTCATCTGAGTTTTAATTTCCACCCTGTGCCCTCTTTCCCTTCCCATCTCTCAACAATTCCCCATTATTATCAATTCCTGTTATATTTTTACTTTTATTGTTCCCTTTTTTCCCCCTTTGGCTGAGTTCTCAACTGGGGTTTTTTTGATTACCTCAGGTGATAATAAAATATTCACTCCAAAAAATTCCCTTTGGGGGGACAACCTTTACTTCCCCCCAACCTGTATTCCACTGGGTCCCTTTTATATCCCCCAAAATTCCGGTTCACTTCCAGTCTTTCTTTTAGTTAATTCCCATTTGCTCGGGTCTCTTTCAAAACCTTATATGGGAAAATTAATTTTAATCAAAGGGTAAACCCACCAGGGCTACAGCACCAGGGGAGCATGCAGGGTCAAGGGTAAAAAAGGGTGCCCGGGGAAATCTAAAGGTTATCAAAGTTTTTAATAAAACGTTTTCAAAAAGTTTAAAAAGTCTTTCAAGGGGGGGTCAGCTTGGAGGAAGGGGGTAAAGTGGGGTGTTAGGCAGTGACACGTCGGAGAAAATTTGGGGGCCCCCCGTATGAGAGGAAAAAAAAAAGGGAAGGAAGACAATTTAAGAAAATGGGGGAAACAAAGAGGTGAGAACATCAAATAAAATGCATAAGGGGTTTAACAGGGATTGTGGAAAGCCAACAGGGACTTAGGACGTCAGCCCTCTGGGGTGGGAAACCAAAATCTTATTTGTTGAGTCCCGTCATAGAGTATGAAAGGCCCTTTCTTTCCTTTAACAACGTTCGCCCTCTCAAGGGGGCATCGCAAAAATACAACACCCTGCAGTCAAAAGGTGGGAGGAAAAGGGCCCTACTATGGATGGGTTATCTGCCAGTCAGAGGACATTCTGCTGATCTACAGTATTTGGTAGGTTGCCAAATCCAATAATGCCCCATTGAGGAAGGAACCTCCTATCTTTAGTATTCGGCTATATGAACGGAAACGGGTCCCGATCAAAAGGGTTTAATTTAGCAATGTTGCTTGATAACTGACAGGGTAAACTTAAGTTTCGTTTTGGATCAAGTTTTTCTTGAATGTCAGGGTGTTTCAGAAAGTCTTTTGGATAAGGTATGCGGAAAGAATACAGAACCACAGCTAAATTGTTTAAGGAATATGTATTGTGAAAAAAGGATGTTGTCAGTGGATTGGAGGATGGAAAAATTGTCAGCTGTCTTGATCCTTTATAGCAAAAGTGCATCTCACTTTGAGGGCATGAAAGAACACATTTTGACCAACATGACTCATGAGTTCTTTGATAATACCATGGTCAGTGAGGTAAGCATTAGGTGCTGTCGAATGTTGAGAAAGAATTTAGACCAAGACTATCACTGAGATACAGTGAAGGGGGAAAAACTTTCCAGGTAGCTTGTTTTTATGGCTGGGCGACAAGTTAAGTCAGTAATAGCATCGGGCCTCGTCATACTGTTTGGACACTGGCATTGAGCCAGTTTGTCCTGTGATGTGTGGTTGCAGTTTGATATCTTTATTATGCACCCCATACCCATCGACCGATTCGAAAGCATGTCATAGGAGATGGGTACATGGTCAGAGGTATGAAAAGGGCAGCTGGAACACGAGACTGGAATCAGGCATCGAAGCGGTCTAAGTGATACTGGGTTTGAAGGTCCATGATGGGGGTGTTGAGGTAGGGAAGGAAAAAAAGGGAAGAGGAGCAACTCCGGAGAGAAACAAAGATTGCATATCTCCCCCAAGTCCAAACTACCCTTTGTCACACCAAGTAGTGCTGATGCGAATAAAACCGCTCCCTACCGTACCCTACCTTCATGCCAGTAAACCAGCAATCCAGGATAACAACCTCACATCCATACGGCGTTGCTGTCAGTGGCCCATAAAACCCCAACAACAACAACCTCACATCCACCAAACCACCTCAGCTGACAAAAGAAAGGGCAACCTGAATCTCCCCAAAGAGTCATATTCCCTTTGGCTGCCACCTCCCAGAACCAACAGGCAGCCTCCAGAGATACTGTCCCCCAAAGATGATCCAGTTCCCACAGCAACGACTATCACCACTACCACTTGGGAATAGGAGGGAAGTGATCCGTTTTCCCCAAACTAGGACCTGTAATGTACAAGATTATTATAATTATTATGATCAGGGGGGAGCGCTAAATCCGTTGGATTATACAGCGACTGTGGAAGGGGATGGAAGGTATTAGGCTTAATTCAGGGAACTGGAGCACAAATCAATTCCCTAGAACAAGAGCCCCTCACCAGCATCAAGGAACCTCCCTTGAGGGGTAATGTATAAGAACATCCCCAAAGGCTGAATGGATAGGAGAAAATGGGATAGGTGAGGGGAAAAGGGGGTCAATCAGATTCAATCCCAAAAAGACGGGTCTCATTCGCCCATCAAGGGACCCCCTCTTGAAGTTACATACTATAAAATTATTATGCAGCACTGTAATATAGTACTACAGGTTACACACCCTTATTCTTACTGCCCAGTAGTCTTCTGAATCAAAAAGCACCAAGTCGCTAATTCAGAACTTTGTTCATTGTTACAATCACGAAAAATTTATTTTATAAATTTAGAATTTACAGTCAACAATAATGTACACCACCTTCCCATTGTTAGTCTGTTAATTAGAGGGTTCACTACATGGAACCTCGGCTACAATTTAATCCATCCGTGACCTTGCTCGTATACCGTTTGTTCATATGCTGAGTCAATTTTCATCATTAAGATTAATTAAAATGGCATTAATTCGTTCCAGCGGAATTCCTGCTCTGGAGACAGGGCAAAATACACTTCAATATAATGCTAATATCAACTCTACGGCTTATTTATCTATCACAATTCTCTAATAAATAAACAATATAATATAGAAACCTGATAAAATTAGAATGAATAAAATAGTATGTCATTACTTTGTGGCTAGTGGTGCGGGGCAGAGGGGGTTTCGGGCATTTTTGCCCCAGCTATGTTCTTCCCTGTTTCCCCCCGAAACGTAAGGAAAACAAAAGGGTTCCCTTTCCCACCGCGGGGAAAGCTCCGAAACACAGGGCACATGGAAAAGGTTTTTTTGGCTCCCACCGGGGTTGGCGTTCTGAAACTCACTTATTATAGTACGATGTATTATTATTTATTATTATTATTATTATTATTTTTATTCAAATAAAGCCAAACCACAGGGTCATACAGCGCTGCATTTTTGGCGGATCAGGGAGAAGGGGTTGAAAGGGGGAGATGGATGATTAGTAGGGTATGGGTGCAGCAAGACAGGGGATGTCAGGATGGGGGTAGCAAGGATCGAGGTAGAAGGGACTGGGGGGTGCAAAGGGATTCTTTAGAGTTTGTGTAGTAAGTCATTTTCTGTCAAAAAGTAAACGAGAGTCAGGATTAAAGGAGGTCCATCTGCAAGAAGGGAAGGAAAAAAAGGGGCCGCGAGCGAAGACCCCGTTGGAGGTAAATTTTGCGTGCTCGTTGATAAGTGGGCAGTCCAACAGAATATTTGAACGCCGGGAACCTGAAAATCTCACAAAAGGGGGGCGGGAACCCTTCCATGAATACCCGGGAAAGCGAGGGGCCATCGAAAGGGGGAAGTGTAGTCCAACCTGACATTGGTGAAAAGAAAAAAAACCGATACTCGGTTTAATAGAAAGAATTTTGTTATTTGAGTCAAAACTTGTTGGGTGCAAAGGTGGGTAGAAATGACCCAAAATGCCCGTGAATGGAACACCTCTATATGAAACTAAAGGTTGTACTCTGATCACCGCAGTGTCTGCCTGTTCATTGCCCTGTACGTCAACATGCCCGGGACCCAACAAAAAAAATATCTTTGGCTTGCTAGAATCAGCGTAAAAAGTTGGATACGGAAGAACTGGGGGTGGGGGTGAAAAAATTTTAGGATAGTTAAAAGCACTAAAGTCTAAAACGCCCCAAAATGGTGCAGGCATAGATGCAAACGGATAATTGCCACAAGAATGGTACAATTCACCCCGAAAATTTTTACCCCCGGGTAATAAATGCCCCCCCGTGTTCCGGAAACACTGCTGCAAATCCGGCCGTCAGATGACTTTAACCATGGTACGCCATGGCATGGGAATGAAAACGGAATGGTAAAAAAAGGCGGGGCCGTAGGTATTGGGCTTTTGCCAAGGTAGAGGAATAGAACAACCGGACAGCAGGAATTTCCCCCAAGGGGGGTAGGGAAAAGGGGTGTCACTGAACATAAAAAGGTGGTAGCTAAAGGGGAAGACGAATGAATGGGGAGAAAGGGCGAAGAAAACGGGACGAGAACAAAAAACGACGTCTACTAACATCTGTGACAATCCTATTTTGGAAAGGGATTGTGGGGGTCATGAGAGCAAACTAACAGCAATGCAAGGGCATTGACAATCGGACAAGGGGGAATGCCCTTCTACAACAGGCTCTCAACCGGGGAAAAACGAAATACCCGGGCAAAAAACGCAATCCCTGGTGATGTGGGGGTTTAAGGATGGAAAGGTAGCGGGGGAGGCCGGAATATATCTGGTCACCATAATCGAGTTTCGATAATATTAAGGTGAATGCAGGCGAAGGGATTGACAATCACCCCCATGAAAGATGTGAAAAAGGGTTTTAAGGGAGGTTCGCCGGTTTGACAAGTTGCCTTCAGAGGGTAATGTGGGGTTTCCCAGGACAATCGACGGTAAAACAGGGGGCGGGGAACCTGACTGTCGTTCTGGGATCTGAGCCAATATTGGATGAGCAGAACACTAAACGTCTAGTAAACGTAATTTGATGTTTTTTGCCACAGAAAATTTAAACCCGTGAGTGGTGGCCCAATCAAAACCGGTTTGACATGCTGGAGGGAAACTGCAATGAGGGACAGTCAACCCGCACAAGCTATAGCAAAGTCATCCACATAGAGGGGTGACCAAATATTGAAAAGGGAACAGATGCCAGATTATTTATAGAAGGGGAAAGGGGGTTTTGCTCAGAACACAACCCGGGGACACCTTCAGCTTGGGCAAACTCCGGGAAAAATTACTAACCGGGCACGGAAATGTCTTTAGTTAAGAAGGGCCCTTTAAAAAAAATGGTAGATTGCCTCGGAGGCCTAAGGGTGGGTGGGAATATTTATACCTCCGAGTTGTGTTAAGCCTTCTCACGGTCGAAAAAAATGGCCGATAACCAGTGGTTATTAGCAAAGGGATTACGAAAATAGTATCCAAGCGCAGTAAGGAGTCAATGGCAGAACGGCTCTTACAAAAGCCATATTGACTAGGGGGGGACTATTTCGTCTTAAAACCACATCAAACGTCTATTAACTAGACGTTCCATCACCTGCAAACTGAACTAGTAAGACGATGGGGTGATAGTGGGGGGTATCCCTCCCGTAGTCCCCGGGTTTTCGAAAAGGGGGAACAATAGCAACTTACAGCGGGGGAAGGGCCCCGACCATATAAGATTAAAAATGTAAAGGAAGTAAAAGCAACTTTTAAAAGCTGTAGCATACGAATATGTATGCCGTCTGGCCCACTGCCGATGATCGGCAAGCAGAGAGTTTGTCCAGTTCTTGAAGGGTAAAAGCATTATAAGATTCTTTCTGGGGAAAAAAAATCTAACTTTTCCTGCAGACTTAAAGAAAGGCAGGGGGATAGATGGGGCCCCCGAGAAATACGGACCCGATGATTACCAACAGTGGCAACGGGAGGGTGTGCTATATCAACACCGCAACCTGAAGAACAGGAGCGGGTTGGGGGGGAATTTTCCAATAATTTCCGCACTTTCTTCCAAACCATATTAGGAACTGAAGTAACCCAAAGAAACATAATCTCGCCAGCAAGTGCATTTGCGTCTTATGACAGGCGAGCAATTGCCCCTTCTGCTTAAAAACAAGGGTTTTCTGTGGTTCTGTTATACAACCCGCCCCCCGACGTGTTTCAAATGTACTTCCCAGCACAAGTAGGAGACCACCAAGGCCCTTTCTTCTGAAATGCTTGCCCGAGGTTTGGGGGGTAGAATGTGAAGCTGCCATGAAGACGGAGGACGAAAAAGAGATGTAAAAAATCATCAATGGATAACGAGGAAGGAACCTAATGAAAGGCAGTAAGATGTGCGCAAAGGGCCCATTTTGCCCGGGCAAATTTCCCGCGTGGGCGGAGGAGGGGGAGAATCGAAAGGGGGCCTGATATTGGGGGAAAAGATCCCATCATGTAGGTCCGGGGGGACAGACCAGGTGAAGTCAAGGACAGTTGATGAAGAGCAGATGGAAAGTGTGATGCAGGAGAAAAATAGTTCGGGATCAAAAAGGGTAGACCCCTATTTTAAAAAATGGAGGGGAGAGAAGCAAGAAATGCCTCCAACTGAACGCCACGGAGTCACAGTACCCTCCCCAAAAAAATTTTAAAATCACCAAGTAACAGAAGGGGGGGCGGGAAGGGAAGAAACCAGAAAATCAACATCTGGATAACTGCCCTGAAGGGGGGAGATATAAAGAATAATTATACCACTTATTAAATGGAAACCCAGTGTAATGTAAAAAGAAGCACATAGAGCTGCGGTATGGAATACCAGTGCGATAAAAAGAGCACTTTCATTAAAAGGTTCCATCGGAAAAAAGGGTCCGATGAATATAACAAATCATAGCCCCAAAAAGGGCCAGATAACAGCGGGGGTTGTAATTTGGGTTCTTGCAAAAAGACCCCCAAAGGAAAACTGGGGGAACACATCTGAAGCTCACCCAGGTTACCCCAGGCCTCGGATATTCCATTACAAATAAGCCTGATGTATGGAAAAAAAATATAAGTTGAATTAGAGGTATCTATGGACTAGGGTTAGAAAAGTCCCCGGTGGAGGCAGCGGCTTGTAATCAGGAAAAAAGGGGGCTGGGAAGGGGGGCATGACGGAGAAAGAGAGGAGGGGGGTGGGGGTGGAGCGTGTCCTCAACGGGTTTAGACTCTGAATAAGTCCTGCAGATAGCTTCCCGCGTTTCGGAAGTCAAAGATGCAGGATGTGGGGAAACATTAGAGATGGAAGAAGGAGGAGGATGAGCAACAATCGGGGACACTATAGACTTATAAAAGTAGAGGGTGAGGGATGGAAGAGGAAACTTTGAAGGGGCGGAGAGGACAAAGTGGAAAGACCTGGGGGAAAGTTTAAGGAAAAAAAAGGGGGGGAACAGGGATGAAGATATTGAACGAGGAGGAGAATGAACCCCCACACATTTTAGAACTAGTGGAGGTGAAAAAACCCCGGGAATGGAGATTTTTGCCGGAATTATGCAAAATTGGGGCGGTGAGGATTTGGGGGCAGGGCGGAGAACAGAATCAAGTAGGAGGAAAAGGGTGTGGACAATGGAGCCGAGGGAGGAACCTCGGGCCAAGAACACAAAAGGATTCGAGACAGGGGACTGGGAGGGGCCACAGAGAAACCGGGGTTGAGAACCAGAAATAACATTTAGCAACTAGAATAGGAAATGGGGGAAATTCCCTTTAAGGGATAGATGAGGCGGGCCGTAGAAGTCTTCCGCCTCTTTTAGACAATGGATTTCCCCCTCATTTAGGTA